>JAPKLW010000386.1:412047-434514 GCA_026898455.1 Plectranthus barbatus | reverse complement strand
AGAGTCAAGTTCTTGGGAGAACTCAACACCCAATCAGTCGGAGGAGGAGGTTGAAGTGACGTGCTCGCACTCCATCCATCTGACAAGAGTTGAAGAAGGACAAGGACCGGGAGCGGTTGATCCAGTGAACTGGTAGACGAGGCATCTACCAGCTGGAAATAGATCGTAGGAAATCTTGTACCGGATTACTCTCTTTAGTGAATTTCCAGTGCTTCGACTGGAGAGTGGACGTAGATCAGTTGATCGAACCACTATAAAATATCCTTGTTATTTACTGCTTTCAGCATTTACTTACTGATTTAAAACCCAGCACCCAAGTGCTGGAGTATAACTGAAACCAGTTTATAACTGTGCAAACTCGACTCTAAAATTTTCTAAGTCCTGAGTCATCAGCTGACCAGCTAGTTGCCAGTCAGCTGAATACTCAGTTGCCAGTTGACTTACCAGCTGACAAGGTCCCAGTCAGCTGTGTAACCAGCAGAGTGCAAGAAACGAACTTACGTATTTTCCGCTGCCAAAGTATACCCTGATATCCGGGACCAACAGAGTCACACCACAGTCAAAGTGACGAGGAAGACCATACCATGCCACCATTGGAAGATCCAGACACACAGCTCATAACTCAACAGAATGCCCTTCTTCTTGTCGAAGAAGTCAACCATATGATGGAAGTCATCAAGCAACTCATGGCTAAAAGAGAAGCAGACAAGCTCAAGGCTGCAAGGAGATAAAGAGAACGAGAAAGAGAAAGGCGCCGCCAAGAGGACTCCGATAATGAGGATCCGAATGCCATGGCAAAGAGGTACAGACCACAGCCTGGGAATGAGGGATTTGTTATTGGTATCTCTGCCAATAACTTTGAACTCAAAATCGGCTTGATTCAGATGGTTCAACAGAACCAATTTGGTGGCCGTGCAGTGGAGGATCCGTAAACCCATCTCCGAATGTTCGTGGAGGTGTGTGATACCATGAAGCAAAATGGAGTTAGCCAGGATGTGATCCGTCTGCGCTTGTTTCCCTTCTTACTTTGGGATTAGGCTCGAACGTGGTTTATAGCCCTGGATTGCAGCAGCATCCGCAGCTGGGCAGATCTCCGAGCAGAATTCCTCGCCGCATTCTTCCCACCATCAGTGATCATTCATAAGAAGATGGAGATCCCACAGTTCCACCAAAAGATGGACAAGTCCTTGATCGAGGCAGGGAGCAGGTGGAACGAGCTTTTGAGGAGTTGCCCAGGCCATGGAGTTGACACCGAGGAGCAAGCCCACATATTTTACAGGGGGTGAATGAAAAGACTCAAGAGTCTGTTGATAATGCAGCCGGAGGATCTTTGATGAGCAAGTCACCAAAAAAAAGCCCTCAGGCTGTTCAAGAAGATGGCCTTGCAAACTCAACAATGGGCTAATCCAAGGAGACCACAAGTTTGAGCAGTGGAAAAGTAGGAAGATGACACCCTCAAGAAGGAGATCGAGAAGCTCAAGGGGGAGATGGAGAAACTGACATCTAGTGCTTGTGTTTCTGTTGCACAGGTTGATCCCGTCGCCGACGTGAACTACATGAATTGAGGTGGATACCAAAATCAGTACCGGCAAGGGGAATACCAACACTACCACCAGAGAGCTCATCCCAAATTTTCCTATGCTCAGTTGGAAGGTGCCGAACACCCTCCACCAGGATCTGATGTGCAAAACAGAGAGATTGTAGAGAAGAAGAAGGAGAGCCTCGACGAGGTGCTACAATAATTCATCAAGGCTTCCAACTACCGTGTGGGCAAAATTGAGCAAGAAGTAGCAGGGTCAACACTAAGGTGGACAGGCTTGGGAAGCATGTGCAGATTATCAAGACGCAGGTCAGTTAGATTGCCACCTCACTTGGTGCGCAACATCAACCAGGGAAGCTGCCATGCACCACCGAAATCAACCCCAAGAACTAAAAGGAGTGCAAGGCGATTAACTTGAGGTTCGAAACTAGCTATACAGGTCCGAGCACGCCCCAAAACAAGTTAGGGGGAGAAGTGGAGGAGAAATCTGCTGGATTGCCCTCTGTTTTGATCGACACCGGGGGTGTCGATCGACACAGAGGACAGGAGGACGCAGCCATTTTGAGTGATAAAGGAGAGCCGATCGATAGGAGTTCTGCGGGCATGTCGACCGACATGCCCCCTATCGATTGACATGGAGGACAGGTCGAAACACCTGCATCTCGGGCGACACAGAGGCTGCCCCAGCACCAAACATCAAGTTACAAAGCTGTCAGACCACCTCCGATGCCTTTTCCTCAACAATTTGCTAAGCAAAAGGAGGACACCAAGTTCTCGAGGTTCATGGATAACTTGAAAAAGGTAAGTATTAACTTACCACTAATCGAGGCTTTGAGAGAAATTCCAGGTTACATGAAGTATCTCCGCAAGCTGATGAGCGAGAAAAAGCATTTCGTGGAGAACTCAACAGTCAGACTTCATGAGCAGTGCAGCATGATCCTACAGAAGAAACTTCCAGTCAAGAGAAGTGATCCAAGATGCTTCTCCATTCCAGTTGAGATCGAGGGGATTGCATTTCCAAAGGTGCTGTGCGACACAGGAGCCAGCATCATTCTGATGCCCTTTTCCATCTTCCAGCGCCTCAAGATTGGAGAGTTGAGACCGACCACCATCACACTGCAGATGGCAGACCGCTCTGTGTCTCGCCCGAAAGGTATACTTGAAGATGTACTCATTCGTTTGGGTTATTTAATTTTTCCTGCAGATTTCGTGGTTCTGGACATGAAGGAAGATGGCAGCACACCCCTCATCTTGGGATGGGAATTCTTGGATACTAGTGCCGCATTGATTGACTGTCGTGGTGGGGAGATCACGCTTCGAGCCATTGAGGAGAAGATTACTTTTAAGCTCGACAAAAGCCAGCATCAGTCTGAATGTAACCGGATCACCTCCTATGAAGAATCTGAGGAGGAAGCTGAAGAAACCAAGGAAGAAAGAGAGGACCAAGCCGCTCGAGAATGGGAGCAAGGGAATGAGATGGCAAAATTGTCAATTACACCATCTTACCCCGGGCTCACTGCTGTCATTCAAGATCGACTAGTCTATATGGTGGATTCTCGAGGAAGGCGAATCCGGACACACCCTCCTTGGACTTGAGAAAAGAGGTACCGTGGAGCTACGACGTTAACTAAAGCACTCGTTGGGAGGTAACCCAACCTTTACTTGCTTTATTTTCAATTTCCTTTGTTTATATTTTCAAGTTATGTTTTTATTTTCAATTTTCTGTTTTTATTTATTTAATTTTGAAAAAAAAATTAAAAAAATATAAAAAATTTTGAGGATTTACCTCTGTATCGATCGACATGCCTGATGTCGATCGACACAGAGGTCACGATGGAGTTACACTTTTGACTTAATGTATGAAGTCGATTTGAAGGCTCTTTGTTGATCGACACACTGTATGTCGATCGACACAGAGTGCCAGCAGCCCCAATTCTTCGTCGTTTGTCGCAGATTCCTCCGGTGGATAAAAACGTTGATGTCTGAGATCAACATTCAGGTACTTGTTCTTATTCTTGTCTGATTTTCAAACTATTTCTTACTCTCCGAGTTCGAAATAAGTTTGGGGGTGTGGACAAGAATTCGATCTTATGTATCCTTTTATTTTCTTTAATTGCTTTGTTTTCTTGTTTATTTAAATTTTTGCCTAGAAAAAAAAATATGGATATAGTGTGAGGATAACTTCTTGTTGAGTTTGAACCTATTTGAACTAAAGTGTGAGTTTGGAATCGATTGTGGTTGAGTTTGATTTGATTTCAATTTGTGGTTGATTGCCTATGAATGTAGAATACCGCATGATAGGATCTAATTGAAACTTACACTTGCATGATGTTTGAGTGGATTGAAATTGACTAAGGAAGAAATTTTTGAACCCAAATGAGAATTTGAGCCTTTTTCATTTGATGTGAGATTCGCATGTATGTTTTCGTTTCTCTAGAACTTGCTTCTGTTCTGTTTTGAGACTGCATAGTGTGCACAATGATAGAAAATGATCTTAGGCCATCTTTGTTAGCCAAATTATCCCAAACACTGTCCCTTATAAAATTTTATCCCTAGTAAGCCCCTTTGAGCCTGTTACTTTTCTTTCTTGTCTATGAGTTAAGAAAAGCATTGTAGTTCTGTCTTGTCTATGAGAAAGTGCTATAAACAGGTGAATTGCATTTTGTCTATGAGATTTGGGTGAAATAAGGGTAGATTGATTTAAATTGTTCATGATTAGCCTTTGAGTCCGTGGTTTTCTGTTCTTGTCTATGAGTGAAAGCTTGGATTCCTTCTTGTCTATGAGTTGAGGTGAAAGATGATGGGAAATATTTGTAAGAGGATAAGAAATTTTTATTTGGTAATCAAAGAAGGTTGGGCTCTAGAAAAAAAAAAAAGAAAAAAAAAGAGAAAGAGCTTTAGTTTGTGTTGAAAATATTAGGAGAAGGGTGGATGAGGAATAGATAGTGGTTGGATTGGTTGAGGTGCGCAACTTGATTGATTTAGTTACTTGGCCATATTTCCCTACCTGCCTACATTACAACGTAATCAAAGTCATTTTTGATTCTTGAATTGTGTGCATATTTGAGCAGTGGAGATTCTAGAAATTTTGCAAGCCTATGGTAGAAATTTCTTCATACATGTTGTGAGTGCTTTCATTGAAACCCAAACACTTGTGTGAATGAGCGATACACTTCCTTGTGAGTCTTCCGAAGTTGATGGATTTCTTATCTCTTTCAAATTGCTTGTGTGATGTGGATTTTTGATTCTTGAATGTGATGAATCTTGTGAGGCATTGCACTTTCAACTGCATGAGATTTCTTTTCTTTCTTTTCTTTTGATTGAGGACAGTCAAGCATTCAAGTTTGGGGGGTTTGATAAGCTCATATTTGTACTCACTTATACATGTTTTTCTCCTTTGTTTTAGTATATTTAGATTAGGTTTTTAGTTATTTTCGTGCATGAGTATGTTTTAGAGGATGTTATGCTCTCGATGGTGAGTTTTGTAGGTATTTAAGGCCAAAAAGAGGTCAAATGATGAAAAGAGCCGTGAAGAACAGAGTTGCTGCTTCGATTGACACAGGGAAAGTCGACCAGATTGGAAGACGTGCCAAAAACCTAAAGCATTACCTCTGTGTCGATCAACGTGGTGAATGTCGATCGACACAGAGGCTGGATGTCGATCGAAGGCAAGGAAAAGAAGAGGCTCGACATTGGTGTATCCATGTCGATCGACACACGCTGTGTCGATCGACACGGATGTTGGAAGGGCTGATCGACATGAAGGTAGTAGCCCGGATTTCGACTTGCCTCCATGTCGATCGACACACCCTGTGTCGATTGACACGCAGGCCGAAGAAGGAAAAAAGTCCCAATTTGGATATTTTTGATATTTTAGCTCAATACCTAGTTTAGATGTTTTGGCTCCTCTATAAATATCAAACTCAATTAGGGCACGAAAATTTATCACTTTAATCATTATTTTACTTAGAATTATTCAACATTGGAGTTTTTAGAGACCTTCAAGGTTCCTATTTCCCTTGTAAGGTAATTTATGTTTTAATAAGAATGTTTTCTTTATTTCAAGTCATGTTTTGTGGCTAGAAACCCTAGCAGGTTCTAGGGCTTTGATAATCTTTTCTGATGCATGTTTAAGTAAATCAACTCAATAGCATGGTTTAATTTCTTGAGCTTAATTAATCGAATCTAGATTTAAAGAAGGATCGAGAGATTAATTTGAATATGGGTTTGTAGTTATCAATTGAAAGACCGAGAGGTGAAAATTGGCAATAGGAAAAAGAGATTAAATGCAATTATTTTCTGTCTCAAAAGGAAGAATTAATTTGTAGGAATTAATTAGATAATTATCGAGATTGGCTAATTTGTGTTCTTGAGACCGAGAGGAGATATTCACAATTTAGTAATCTAGGGTTTAATTGCCTAACCAAGGAGTTTAATCCATATGAATCTAAATTAATCCCCATTGCTGAGTTGATGAATTTGCATGTTGATGACTAGATTATCTGCCCTAGGATTTGTATTTTTAATTATTATTTTCAAAAAACCTTTAATTTTATGCATTGTCATCTTTACTTTTCAAAACCAAAACCCTTTTTAAATCGCTCAAACAACTATGGTTTAAGAACTATAGCTAGTACTTAGGATAGTTTCATTACACAATCCCTGTAGGTTCGACTACCTTAGGGTGTTTTACTAATTTATTTGCCTGCTATTTCTGCAGCCTGTCATATACCAAAGGACAACAACGAAATATTCACATCCCATGATGAAGTTTTTTATGGTTTCGTCTATACATAAAAAACATTTCTTTGAAAATGAAGCAAGCAACAGAGGTCTCCTCTAGTGTAATAGGTTGTCGAGATTGCGTAGGAAGCATTGATTTTTTGTAGATTCTCAATTCGTGCTGACTGCATCGGGAGTGGAAGGGAGAGAGGAGACAATGCCGGTGCATGGTGGGGAATGGCGATGGCCGGAGGGATGACACTGGCGACAGGAAGGGAGAGAAGAGACAGCGCCAGTGGATGGTGGGGGACGGGGATGGCCGTAGAGATGAACGACAGAAAAACCAGAAATTAAAAAAAATGGCAGAAAAAAATGATGAAAACCTTCAGCTTGATAATTGAGTTGACATAATTTATGGGAATGAAGATACACTTTCCAGAGTAAAGATTTGAAGAATATACTTACCACGTTTAATGTGTAAATTAGTTAGGAAAGAATTAAAATATTATTTGAAAAAATACTAAAATCCCTTTATGTAATTAATTAAATGTTAAATTAGGAAATAGAATAAATAGGGAGATCAAATCTGGACCACTTATTTTATTAAACTAACGGAAAAGATTTATTCTCATTTCTTATCTAAAAGGGACTTGTGATAGGAATACACTATATATATATATATATATATATATATATATATATATAAGGGAAATAAGAGAAGATCAACAAGTTTGTGCAACAAAAATGAAGGACATACTTCGATGGATTGAGGAGCAATACTCATAGTTGATCCAAAACATATTTAAATTTCATGCGGAAGAGATAAGCAAAAGTGTTCAACAAATGTTTATCAAAATGATGGAGACGTGGCTCGCAACCTATGGCAAAATGATCATAAGGCAACATAAAAATGAGCTCGATCAATACATAATATGCCACGACATCAATTAAGTCAAAAATCATAATTCAACATATATCAAAAGATGGAGCTCATGTATGAGGACATGATCCTCACTCTATACCAAGGTCAATGAAGAAATGTTTTGAATTACATGAATTTCAAATAAGCACGACACTTGGTCAAATCACTTCAAGGCTTCAAAAGACATCACCCCCTCCACAGCTCCTCCATCTCCCGTCACCTGTTACCTACATGTAGGGAAAACACTTGTAGGGCTAAGTACACGGATGTACCCAGTGAGCACGGCGCCAAAAACAGACAAGCATACATATGTATAAGGTTACGCCAGTCATCACGCAAGTATATCACAAGGGTTTTACGGAAAAATGACTGGTGCATGCTCAAAACATTTACCTCACCGGGTTAGCCCAACTCATTTGTGGTACCAACATCAATTATCATCAACATTTCAATCATTCATAAATGGGTGAGACGGGAGTGGCCACTCGCCGTCCACCGGTAAGGGGAATCCAAGCCTCTGGCACTAGCGCACTAGTTCGCGCGATCACAACAATTCATCACATGGGGAGAACACATGTTCAATCCCCGATTCATCAATCATGTCACAAGATAATCATACTGGTACCAAAACATTTCACTGGAGTGTGAAATGAATAATATGATTTTCATGCATTTTTACAACAAAAATCACTTTTATTTATTTAATTAAATTCATTAAAAAAATACATGGGCCCCACAATTTTCATTCCTCAAACTCCGCGTTACGTAAATCACATTTTTGTAAATGCATGACAATAAATTAATTTAATTAATTAATGGCCCCACATGCCACAACAACACACACTACACACTAAACTCTACACTATATGCATTATATGTTTTTTATTACTTCTACGAAGCTCGTAATTTAATTATGATTGAGAATTGCTTATACTCGCGAAATTATCTTCGCAACGAGCCCAATATCGAATATATTAAGATTATTATTTCCCTTTCATAATCTAATTCTTTATTGCATAATTGAATAAATAATTTTCTTAATTACTTCCGTATTGCACGTCGTCACCTCGCGTGCTCAAATACTCATTTATCAAATCTCGATATTAAAATCATCATGATATGATCACAAGCGTGATTTATTATCCATCGCGGTATTTCCAAATTTTTCCAAAATAAATCAATCCGACACCATTGAATTCTAAGTGTCGCACTTCTTCATTTCCATGCCCATCTTTTCGTGTCTTAATAACTAAAATTAGATTGCTTCGAAAGCCAAAGTTAATATTAATAAATTGCCTTGATTCGTATTCATTTGACTTGGCGCAATTCAAATTATTATATCAATGAAATATTATTGCCGAATTAAATCGGGCTGCTCCTGAATATCAAAATAATGAAAGTTCTTTATTATATGCGATTGCTCCTTAGAGCTCGTCTTATAACACTTTTGATACTTCCTTTGGGTCTCGCGTAGTGAAGAGCTAACAATTTAATCCATCAAAATTAAATTAACATCGTCAAAAGAGGTAAAATTTGGGGGTGTTACATCCTACCCGCCTTACAAAAATTTTTGTCCTCGAAAATTGAAGTTATTGTGAAAAAATTCCAGATACATATCTCCCGCATTTTCTTCAAGTTCACATATAGCTTCCTTGGTATCATGGTATTTTCAAGACGTTCCTACCATCGGTATCTTTACGTGTGATGTTCTTTGGACTTTCCTTTCAAAGATTATCTCGGCACCTCCTGATAGTGCTAATTGGGTAGCGATTTTCTTTTCTTAATATCAGTCCACGTGTCTTTAATCGTAGACATACTTTCTATGTTGCACTGCATGAAATGATTATGAATGTTCCTCATATTTGGTGGTGAGGCTAGTTGATATATTACGGAACCAATTTTCTCCTCTATTTCGAAGGATCTTTGGGATCATAGTTTTTACATTCTTCATGCAAATTCCATTGAACAGATCCTCTTGAGGGTGATACTATCACTAATACTATGTCTCTTATTTCAAAATCTAATCTTACGTTGCCGAGTGTTGGCACGTGGCTTTGTCAATTTTGTCTTTTGTTAGCTCTTGCTTTGATTTGTTAAACATCTTAACCCATTCTTCTGATCTCGCCGGGTCCTAATAGATAAATGATCGTCATCTTCTTAGTACAGGGAGTTTTTGAACGACGTCGTTTCAATAATCGCATCTTAAATATTATCGTAGATAAATTCACTTATCGGCAAAATTTGTTCCCAATTAATTCCTTGATCGAGCACTACAACTCTTATCACGCCCTCTAGGACTTGTATCATCTTCATCGATTGTCATTCAATTGAGAGTATCATGTCGTACTAATAATGTTGGTCTGGTTCCTAGCTCCCTCTTGGAGTCTAGTCCACGGTCGCATGGTGAATTTCTCACCGCTATCTGACGCAATCAAGTATGGTTCTTTGTGTAATCGACCTACTTCTCGTACGTAATTGGCGTTGATTAATCAACTCCATGAGTTGTTTGAATAAGTAAGAAATGAGGGCTATTCGCTGGTCCAACCACGATTACTCTTTGATTTTAGATGGTTCGCATAGTCTATGGTTATATGCTTCTATTTTCGTTCAGAAATTTCTATTGGTTGTATCCTGCCATACAGACGTCAATGTCATGTCTTCACTTGTTGACAAGTTAGGCGTCTCTCGACACATTCTACAATATCTCCTTTCATTCCATCCCACCAAGATATAAATTTTGGATTTTGATACATTTTGGTTTCTCTCGGATGAGCGGTATACAGAGTTTCATGTGCTTTTCTTAGAATAGTCTTCCTTAGTTTTTCATCTTTGGGATCATCTGTTCTTCCCTTGTACGGTATGGCATGGTTCGTAGAGTTTCCTCAATAAAATCTATTGATTTGCCTTTTTGGATCTTCATTATTAGTTTCGCAAGCTCTTTGCCTTGTCATTGGGCTTCGATGATTCTTTGCCTCAGATTGGGGAATACAACCATAGGGGCTAAACTAGTTTCCCCCTATCGATGTCAATTTGACTATTTTAAGTTTGAATCTCTCGAATTCTTTTCTCAATTCATCCACCCTAATTTCAATTGTAAATTCAAATTTGTAAAATTAACAGACGAAGAACACGAAGAATGCGAAGAACGAAGCAACCGCATGACACGTGCAACACACGGTGGCGCAAGGCCGGGACTCGTGATGCATGGCAGTAAGACGACAGTGAGGCATAGTAGCCAGCGAGGGAGCGGGCGCCTAGGGGCAGCGGCGCAGCCACGACAGAACCCTAGGGTTCGCCGCGTGCTGCGCGCAAGCTCAGGCAGCAGCCGTCCACCCAGGCTGGCCATGGGTGCGTCTCGCAGGCATCATTGTCGATGCGCAGAGGTGAGGTAGGTGTGGTAGTTGGTGACGACGGTCGAACGGCATGGGGGTGCGCACGCACGACAAAACCCTAGATTCTATGCGCGCGCAGCTTCCCTGCGTGTCTGTGCACATTGCGGCCGTCCTCCTCCCTCCAACGGACGACGGCGACCATGGTGGTGCTCATGGACGGAGAAGAAGGCGGAGCAGCGGTGGTCGGCGGCGCGAAGAAATATGGCCGCACGATCGGCGCACGCACCACTGCGCCCCTGCGTGTTTCTCCGGTGATGATGGCGAGTTGCAGGCGGTGAACGGCGGCAGGGCAGACATCGGGCGGACCGGGGTGGCAGTCAGTAAAGGAGGGCGACGAACGGAGGAGCTGGTACACGGGCTGCAACCCGCACAGTGATTCACGTGATCGCTGCGCGTTTCCGGCGGTTCCTCCGATGGCAACGGGTCGCCGGCATTGGTGGTTCACCGGTGGTGGCCCATCGGATCGAGTACACGTAGGCTTCGGGCTTGCGATGTGTGCACGGCCCCAGTTGTCCTATTTTCTTATGGATCGAATCTTGGAGGCCCAACATTCAGAAAATAATTCAGATCTCAGTCCAAGAAGTGGGAGCTCAGTTTGAAGATCTGTAAATTGAATCCAATTTGTAATAGATAGGATTTAATTTGTATTTTGTATCATGGGGCCACGAGGACATGTTTTATTTGTTTTATTATATGTTCTCGCATGATATACGTGTTTTAATTAATTGTGCAGCATCCAAGCATGTTGTAGATAACAGGAGCACGTTTAATGCTTTTATTTACTGCTTTAAAGCATGCTTATGTGATTTATTTTATGGAATTAAATTATGGCTATAAATTCGGTGTTCATGCTTTGCATGATAGAATTTTAGCAATGTTATAATTTATAGCAACATAAAATAATCTGTTCAATTGAACCTTATGAATTCTTAAATTACTAAGTTGTTCAATTATAGCTTGCTTATTTTATTATTCATAAGTTCTAATAGATGAGATTTCTTAAAACAAACATTTAATTCATGTGAGAAGTGGGAGCTCCTGCGTAAACGTCTACATGTGTAGCTTGCGTACTTGATCTCTCACAAGTTCTCTAGGATTGAATTAAATGAGACAACCTTATTATAAAAGGATCATGAGTCATGGACCTGGTGTGTATAACAAATTGATCTTTATATGGAATGGTTGGCCTTGTGGTTTATAGCTTAGATATTATCCAGAGTATAACTCATTTGTGATGTCCCTGCTCAGTAGGATGATATGGTCTTAGTTAATCTCCAATTATTAATTCCATTTGTCTAAGGAAACTGACATGGATTGGAATTAAATGACTGGAATTGAAAGATGCAGTCTGGTCAAGTGTTTTGTGGTAAACGTCCACATGTGTGGCTTGCAATAAAATTACTTGGGCAATTGGAGGAAACATTAATATTGGTTTATCATAAGGTTGCAATATTTATATGTTTCAATAGTTTGCGATTATGTTTTAATTTCTATTTTTTAATTTATTGTTTTCAGTCATGTCTATGTCCAATGTTATCAACATATTAGCCTAAAACCCGTTAACTGGTCCAAACTTCCTGGAATGGAAATGCAACTTGGATTACATCCTTGTTGCAGAGGAACACATTTTGTCTTTACTGAGCCTCGCCCAGATGTTCCTACTAATGAGTCGACAGAGGAGGAGGTGAACCACTATAACAGGTGGATCAAGTCAGACAATTAGTGAAATGTTACATGATGACTACTATGTCCAAGGTTCTTCAGCAGCAGAATCAGGCTTATGATACTGTTTTTCAGATAATGGACAGCCTCACTGCAACTTATGGGGAATCGGACCGGACTGTCAGATTCAATCTCATGAGGGAGATCGTGAGTAAAAGAATGACTGATGGTAGTTCGGTAAGGGAGCACATGGTCAACATGACTCATCTTATGGATGAGCTGAAGTTGCACGGAGGTGGTATTGATGGGGAAGCCCAGGTCGATATCATACTTAACTCTCTCCCTAAATCTTTTGAGAACTTTCGACTGAATGCTGTCATGAACAAGAAAGAGTACACTCTTAATGAGTTACTCTATGACTTGATGGCAACGCAATCAGTCATACTCCCAGAAAAGGTTGTTTTGGTTACTTCTGAGAGTCATCTCATTGAGCAGAACGGCAAGAAGCACAAGAGAGTGACTAAGAAGAAAACCAAAGGTACAACTACTGAGAAGAAGTTCAAAAGGGTAAAGGGTGTGGCTGGCAGGATGGACAAGTGTTTCAAGTGTGGCAAGGTTGGTCACTGGAAGAAGGATTGTCAAGTCAAAAAGACTCGACAAGGTACGTCATGTGCATTTATAACAAAAACATGTTTAGCATCGGTTTCTACCCATTCATGGGTAGTGGATACTGGAGCTACTGATCATGTTTGTTATACTTTGCAGGGTTTCATGCCGGCAAGGCATCTGAAGCATGACGATGTTACCATCTCCATGGGCAGCGGAGAGCAAGTCTCAGCAGTAGCCATTGGAGATTTTACTTTATGTTTTGAAAACAATGTTTTGATTTTGAGAGATATTTTATTTGTGCCGTTTTTTTGGCAGAACATAATTTCAGTTTCCAAGTTATTTAATGATGGATATTCAGTTATTTTTGATAGTGGTGTTTCATTCTTGGCAATAACAATATCATCTGTTGTGGTAAACTGATTGACTCTCTCTATGTCATAAATTGTTTGCATAAATCTTCCCTGAACATTGCATGTAACTCATCTAATAATAATAATCATTTAAAGAGAAAATTTTCTTCCGACGAGGATCAAATATATCTCTGGCACTTGAGACTAGGTCACATCTGTCTAAAGAGGATCAAGAGACTGGCGAATGATGGTCTCTTGGATTCATTCCAAGTGGTACCTCATCAAGTCTGTGAATCCTGTATAGAGGGAAAGATGACGACCAGGCCTTTTAAGGCAAGTCAGTCTCGAGCAGAGGATGTGTTAGAATTGATCCACTCTGACTTATGTGGACCAATGTCCACGCAAGCTCGTGGAGGTTATGAGTACTTTGTTACATTCATTGACGATTACTCAAGGTTTGGATATGTCTATTTGCTTCGCTACAAGTCTGAATGCTTTGAGAAATTCAAAGAATACAAGACAGAAGTAGAGAAAAAGCTTGGTAAGACTATCAAGACACTTTGATCGGATCGTGGCGGTGAATACCTCAGTAACGAGTTCTTGCAGTACTTGTCAGATAATGGGATTACATACCAGTGGACTGCACCTAGAACCCCTCAGCAAAATGGTGTAGCCGAAAGAAGAAATAGAACTCTTTTGGAAATGGTCAGGTCGATGATGAGTTATGCAAGCTTGCCAATTTCGTTTTGGGGATATGCCCTGGAAACAGCGGCGTATTTGCTTAACCTGGTACCTTCTAAATCAGTTCCAAGAACGCCTCTAGAACACTGGTATGGGCATAAGCCCAGTTTAACCAGAATGAGGGTTCGGGTTGTCCAGCATATGTGCACACAAAGGAACCTGATAAGTTAGAAAGTAGTTGTAAGCTGGTGATATTTGTAGGATATCCCAGGCAAACGAAAGGTGCTAACTTTTATTGTCCGGAGAATCTGAAAGTCGTTGTCAGTACCAACGCAAGATTCTTCGAGGACGAATATGTAAGAAATCACAGATCCAAGAGTGAAATCATTCTCCACGAGCTTGGGAATGATGAAGCGATTCCATCAGGAAAACCCAGTGTATTGGTAGATTTACCTAGAACCGGTGAGGGACTACCAACACTGCCATCAATGCAAGGCATGAGACCATCGAGTACTGTGCCAACTACTGACACGACTTAGATGCCTCGATGCAGTGGGAGAGTTTTTCAACAACCAAAAAAGTACATGTTCGCGTGAGAGTCTTCTGACTTGATCCCGTAAAATGGACAGGATGATGCCGACCAATGGACATTCGACAAGGCGGTATCTGATAAAGATGTGGACAAATGGCAGATTGCAATGGATTTGGAAATAGAATCCATAACGGCTATGGATGTATACCCAAAAATTGAGCTGCCAGATGGCTTTCGAGCCATAGGCTGCAAATGGGTATACAAGAAAAAGAAAGGAGCAAATGGGGAAATTACGGCTCATAAAGCCAGGTTGGTGGAAATTACGGCTCAGAAAGAGGGCATAGACTATGATGAAACCTGTTCACCGATAGCCATGCTCAATTCCATTCGAATACTCCTCGCCATAGCAGCACATATGGACCTAGAGATCTAGCAAATGGATGTCAAAACCGCATTTCTGAATGGGTACCTTGAAGAAGGTCGTGACATCTATGTGAAACAGCCAGAAGGATATGTACAGAAGGGCAAAGAACATTTGGTCTGGAAGCTTAAGAAGTCCTTGTATGGACTCAAGCAAGCTTCACGGTCATGGAACTTACAGTTTAACGAAGTGATTAAGTCCTATGGATTTTCACAATGCTCAAATGAGAGTTTGAGTACCATCTATGTGTCAGCGGAAGAGTGGTGTTCCTTGAACATTATGTAGATGATATTCTCCTAATTGGCAACAATGTGGAGGTATTATCAGAAATAAAAGGGTGGTTATCCGAACAGTTTTATATGAAGGATCTTGGAAATGCGGGATACATGCTTGGTATAAAAGTCTTGCGAGATCTCAAGAAAAGGATGTTAGCATTATCTCAAGCTTCATATGTGAATATTGTGATTGCTCATTTTAGCATGCAAACCGCCGAGAAGGGTTTGTTACCCTTCAGGCATGGCGTACATCTTTCTAAGGTTCAGTGTCCGGAGACACAAAAGAAGAAAGATGAGATGAGTAAGGTGCTGTATGCATCGGCCGTTGGAAGTCTCATGTATGCAATGTTATGTACGAGGCCAGATATATGTTTTGCCGTAGGCATGGTAGCGAGAGGTCAGTATAACCCTGGACAGGCGCATTGGACTGCGGTAAAGCATATTCTCAAATACCTGAAAAGGATTAGAGACTACTGTCTTGTCTATTAATGTGAAGAGTTGAGCCCTGTGGGTTATATGGATTCGGATTTCTAGGCAGACCAGGATGAAAAGAAGTCCACCTCTGGCTATGTGTTCACGTTGGGAGGTGGGGCTATATCTTGGAGGAGTGCAAGGCAGAAATGCATTGCGCACTCCACCATGGAAGCAGAATATGTGGCAGCTTCTGAAGCTTTGAAAGAAGCAGTATGGTTTCAAAACTTCCTTCTGGAGTTGGACGTGATTCCTAAGTTGCCCAGGACTATCACGGTATATTGTGATAACTCTGGTGCTGTGGCAAACACAAAGGAACCACGAACTTACGGAGCAACAAAACACATTGAGAGGAAGCACCATATCATACGAGAAATCATATCAAGGTGTGATGTGCTAATTGAGAAGATTGATACAAAGGACAATCTAGCAGATCCATTCACAAAAGCTCTGCCACAGAAGGTCTACGAGATGCATGTTCGTAACCTTGGACTGCGGTTGCAGCAGGCCACATGAGATGATTGATGTAATAGCTTGATTAGTTTAGTCACTTTATACTCTGGAAAGCACTTCCATAATGCTTTGAGTATAAGTGGGAGATTGATGGATTAATATACTGAAAGCATTATAATTGGTATATTATGTACAAGGTTGATTGGTTAATATACTGGGAATCATTAATGTTGTATGTTCATCTCCTGTCTGAATTAACAAACATATATCGCAAGCGCTCTTATCCTCTTATCTCGTTGATAGGGAGATCATACGGTGTGTAGTAGACCACGGAAGATCGTATGGATCGATTGACCTAGCGAGATATAAACAGTATCACAGCAGAGACAGTCATAGGATAGGTTGTCAGTATAGGCTGCAGCATATGCAGTAATAAACGGCTTATCTTGGTTGCTTGGTATGCGGGTGCGTGCTGTACGCATTAATAGGACCTAAGTTAAGATTGATTCTTTTATCTGACATTAAAGGAATCTTGATCTTGATGATTGGATGGAATCCTAAGCCTATATGAAGGTAAGGAGGTATACACAAGCTTGTGTGTTACTTTGAGATACTATGGTGGAAAGTTCTAGTCGAACTTGTATATCTGTATCTTGGGTGATAGCACGTTATGTATGACTGTCTGTGATTGTAACTAGGTAACCATATCCAGTATAGGATGGTGACATTCCCTGAGCAGCTAAAAAGGTTCATTATGCTAAAATCCTGTAGGCTGATTAAGTTCAAGCATAAATGAAAAGGGGTTGAGTGGATTGACTCAGGAATAAAAGATGTTAATTGATTTTGGAGCTTGTCAGAGCTCAAATTAATTAATGAATGTCTGTAACCTTAAATATGGGGATTTTCCGAATCTATGCAACCTGTTCCTCATACCGTGGTAGCAAATAGGTAGGACAGTATTGATTCTGTGGTGGCATGAATCAATATTAATTAATTAATTATATTCTGGGTTGAATATGGGAATTAATTAATTGATAGGCCTTATTTACTATTTACATTCTGGTCCCTGGTCTGGCCCATGAAAGCTCAAGCCAATCTGAGATCAGAATTCTCCTATAAGTTCCCCTCAGGTTCTCAGATCTCAGTACACCACAAGATCATAATTTGCTAAGCAGCAAAATAGTAATTGGGAGCTGTGATAGGCTACAGAAGATCTGAGAAACAAGGAGGAAATTTTGCTTCTCGATAGGCACGGAATCCAAAGGGAATCTTCACCAGATTTTCGGATCGGAGCTGGGATACAGATCAGAAGATCAGATCTGGAGGATCTATCTCTTCTTTCTCTCTCTAGTTTTGAAATTATTCATATAATTTCAGAAGATTTAATTCCTTCATCTTGTAGGATTAAATCTTGTTGCGCAAGAAAGAGGATCGACGATCAAATCTTTGCGCATCCAATTCTTCAGTTTCTACAATCCAGGTATTCCACATAAACCATCTTATGCATATCAATAGAAGCATGCTAGGATTATTTATAGGCATAGCAATTTATTTTTGATATAAAATTTCAACCTGGGTTATGGATTTACGATTCAGTTCGCAGCAATCCCTTCAGGTTCTTCTTTGGTTCTTTCGGTTAGTCTGTAGGTTCTTCCCGGGCTGTTTGGTGGTGGTGGTGGTTGATGGGGTAGGTTTCTTGATGAGTTCTGTCGGGTATGCTTTCTCTCGGTGGGGGTACTCGTTTCAGTCCTGTAGTGGTCTGGTTTCCCTGTCGTGGTGGATACTGTTGGTTCCGTGAAAGTCCTGTTGGGTTACTTTATCCCTGATTCTGGCATCTGGCAGCAAAGTGCGAGTCCTCTAGTTAGCTCATCACCAGGATCAAAAGAGTTGGAATCCCATTCTAACAAAGGATTCTTGTGGTTCCGGAGGTTCCAGCTACAGGAGAACCAGGAACGGAAAGCCCCCCCTTTCCGTCCGACTCTTTGGTCTTAAGAATGTTATACTTCCACAGTGGAAACAAGAAAAGTTATTTGCTGGGCATTCCCGGTCCGGATGGTTCCTTCCATATTTGTCACACCTACTATAAGCTTGCTCGGGTGATCGACTTACTTGTGAGGCTCTAAGCACCAGTTGATTTCTAGGCTTGAATTGTCTATTAACTCGCCAACTCCTTCCTTGTGGCGGGTTGAATTATATGTGTCCATGGTGCTGTATTTGGTCAAACTTCCTCTTCCCGTCATGCCATGGTGGTTGGCTGGTGGAAGCTTACGTGACCACATTCATGGGTAGGGTAGCCTCAACGGCTAGTGCTCGGCTAAGGGGCCGCCTTATAAGTTAATCCCTCTAAACAGGCTAGCGCTGTTTGTATTTCCTGCATCAACCCTGCTCGGAAACTCTTCGACTTCTTAGCAACCGTATCAATCTATTCGTGTGCATAGCACGACAGTGCGCGGAATTTTCGGTCATAGTTTCTCATTTCATCATCTCCTTGTTTCAAGTTCAGAAACTCCGCTTCTTTTCTGATGCGGTAGGTCTCAGGGATATACCTTTCATACAGTTCAGCTTTGAAATCTTCCTAAGTCAAAGTAGCGATTTGCTCATCCCTTAAAGTGCTTAGGTGGCTCTCCCATCAATAATCAGCCTCTCCATGCAATTGATATGTCATGCATACCATCTTTTTGGCATCGGTGCATTCAAGGAAGTGAAAGATACGCTCCATTCCTCGCACCCAGATGGCTGCCTTTTCTGGGCTTTTTGAGCCATCATACACAGGAGGTTTTTGTTGAGCAAATAACTCGCCATTCTTGCATGGCGGTACCGGTGGTTGTTGTTGTGGAGGTGTTTCCTCTTCCACTTCCGGTTGGTTGTTGGCATGCGTTTGTCTTCAGGGAGGCATACTGAGAGTGAAAACACGTAGTTTGACATTAGTTATATGTGACCAATCGGTCTCAATACATTCTTCATAGCATTCGCGATGAGGTACTCCATGTATATATATGTGGGAGTTCAACTCCGATTTTGGCATTTAATAACAACTCATTTCGTTCGGTAAAATTGAATTGCGTAAGGAGGTAACACAATCATATTGGATGTGCTAAAGCAACGTTCTTGGACATATAAGAGCCCATACAACTCTTCATGGCATATTGTAGGGTGCGTGTGCGTTCAATCACGAAGAATAATTAAGGAGTGTCTTTCACGATACGATAAATTCTCATCAACATTTGAGTTGTCACGTGACGAGTCGATCATATTAGTTTGCTTGGTTACACATATGGGAGGTATGTTAGTTGTGCTTATCAAGTCTCTAGGTTGGGGTAACGACACATTAAACGCATCAAATCGCAAAAATTCATAAGGCGTATTTTGATTGAAAATTGGCAATTGCCTTCATGGGTTTTGAGCGGAATTAGTCCCCTAATTTCGGTGGGGATGTTCATCATGATGTTAAATATTTGTGTAAAAGTTTTCAGGGCCAAAGGATAAGCGCAAGTGTCTATGGAAATCGTTTAATACACATTGTCACAATTTCAGCACCTTAACTTGTAAAATTCATAACTCACAAACCGTTCATCCGAATTGGTTCAAACCACTTGCAAAACGACCCTCTTTCGATGTGCTATCGTATAAAAATAGTTGATGTATATTATAAAAATATATATTATAAATATACTAATATATACATATATATAATATGTTTATAACATTATAATTATATTTTAATATAATTAAATAATCTATCTATTAAAAGAGAATAGTGAAAAAATTGTTCCCGCCAAATAATATTATATTAATTTTTGTTTTAATTTTATTTATTATTTATTCTATTATAACATAAATATATACTTCATAATAATAAGATATAACAAATTTATATTTGTCACTTTTTTTAAAATATCACATCCCACTAATTTATTATGTTTACTATTTTTTAAATAATACAATTATACTATCTTTAATGGGACAATTTTTTAAACAAACCTCATAGAATTTGTGTTAAGTATACTTCTTTTTATTTTTACTATATATATATATATATATATATATATATATATATATATAAATATATAAGGGAAATAAGAGAAGATCAACAAGTTTGTGCAACAGAAATGTAGGACATACTTCGATGGATTGTGGAGTAATACTCATAATTGATCCAAAACAACTATTTAAATTTCATGCGGAAGTGATAAGCAAAAGTGTTCAACAAATTTTTATCAAAATGATGGAGACGTAGCTCGCAACCTATGGCAAAATGATCATAAGGAAATAACAACATAAAAATGAGCTCGATCAATATATTAAATGCCACGACATCAATTAAGTCAAAAATCATAATTCAACATATAGCAAAAGATGGAGTTCATGTATGAGGACATGACTCCTCACTCTGTACCAAGGTCAACGAAGAAATGTTTTGAATTACATGAATTTCAAATAAGCACAACACTTGGTCAAATCACTTCAAGGCTTCAGAAGACATCACCCCCTCCACAGCTCCTCCGTCTCCCGTCACCTGTTACCTACATGTAGGGAAAACACATGTAGGGCTAAGTACACGGATGTACCCAGTGAGCACGGCGGCAAAAACAGACAAGCATACATATGTATAAGGTTACACCAGTCATCACACAAGCATATCACAAGGGTTTTACAAAAAAATGACTTGTGCATGCTCAAAACATTTACCTCACCGGGCTAGCCCAACTCATTTGTGGTACCAACATTAATGATCAACAACATTTCAGCCATTCATAAATGGGTGAGACGGGAGTGGCCACTCGCCGTCCACCGGTAAGGGGAATCCGAGCCTCTGGCACTAGTGCACTAGTTCGCGCGATCACAACAATTCATCAATCACATGGGGAGAACACATGTTCAATCCCCGATTTATCAATCATGTCACAAGATAATCATACTGGTACCAAAACATTTCACTGGCGAACCACTTTGAAAACAAAAAAATTATTTTCACTTTTGAAGAACATTTTGTAGAACTGCACATGCATCATATAATAAATTAGTGCCCACCTTTCTTGTTTAACAAAAGTTTAGAGGTGGTCTTTGGTTCCACTCGTAGATGGTCCTTTGCCACAATCGTCGACACCTAGTTAAAATACTTAAGTTACTATGGTGTCGACGTATACAAGATTTATCTAAGCGGCTTATAGATGCTTACTAGCATGCTCAATCCTTCTCAATTTATTCATGTTTAATAATGATCCTAGTCCAAGTGACAATGCAAGTGATGCGATGCTATGCATGTATAAGTTCATAATTATTTGAAAAGCACAATTGGCATACTTAATCAATTTTCAACTCTGCGCAGTGAGTAAACAAAAATCATAACTTCATGCTCACAAATATAAATATGCACATATTCTTGAATCATAAAACAGACACATTGAGCTACATTCTCCAATTGGCGGATCTCAAAAATATGCAACGGTCTGATCGGGGGAGGTTGATCATTTTAGGGGGTCTGAATGTTTTGGAAAACAGGGTTCTATTCTGGAGAATTCACCACGACCTCAATACAATATATTTCGAGTTGAAAATTCAAAGAGCCACTCCTAAGTGAGTCTATTTTATGCATGTGAATTCTCAAGATCAAATTATGGATACATTTTGCTACGTAGTTCAAGTAATGCAACCTGCCACAGATTGACACTTCTATTTGTCAAAATCATAACTTATAATTTACTTAGTCTTTTGATCTGAAACTAAATGAAACAAGTTCCTACTTCAATGTGGCTTTATATTTATATTTTTCAGACCAATTACAGACTCGTAGATTGGTGAGGTGCATGATAAAAATTGGGTCTGAATTCTGTCAAATTTGAAAATGTGTGACTAGCATGCAAATTTTGCTAAATGCACCCAGACTTCATCACAACTTATTTTGACATGAAAATTGACAGAGATTCTCCTCATTCTGTCTGCTATGTTCATGCTAAATTTTATTGTCGAATGATAACCACATCCATGCTACAAGTTTGATACATGGTTTTGAAGAAGCAATAACTTTCAAACCATTTATCCTTTTTCGGTGAAACCAATTGGAAAATACTCCTAATTAGATCTAGTTTAACATAAGTAAAAATAAGGGCGAAAGAAGACTCTTAGTTGGGTTAAAAACACTCGAACAGAGACGGCACAAAGCTGGCAGATTGGGAAACAAGGTTCTAAAGTATTTTCATCATTTCTAAACACATTTTTCCTTTAGATTCAATATTCCTATCCTGATTTCTATTATCTTCAGAGATTAAAAGATGAATGTCATGTCATGAGCATGGATCCATTCACAATCCAACAAGCAATGTTGAATTTATCACCCCAACACATTCAAATGCATGACAATAAATTAATTTAATCAATTAATGGCCCCACTGATATGTGCGTAATTTGCATTATTTTTGGGGTTTGAATTGAATGGA
>JAPKLW010000386.1:391877-407747 GCA_026898455.1 Plectranthus barbatus | reverse complement strand
TGTGGAAGTTTGGTGGTAGTTTGGTGAAAGGAGTTTGAAAAATGTGGTAGAGAGTTTGAAAAATGTGGGTGAAATTTGCCTATAAAAGGCATGAGGTTATGTAAGTTTTAGAACATCACAACAAAATAAATTGAGAGAGTTTAGTGAGAGTTTAGTTTCCTCTCAAATAAAACTTAGATTTCGTCTCTTTTTTCTTGTCCTCCATTTTGTTTATTTCTCCTGCTAGTTGTATTTATCCCATTGAGTGTGAAATTATTCCTGGGCCCAACATTATAGAGTGGTGATCATATGAGAAATGTTTTTAGTATGAGAAATGAGAATGAACAATGAACTAAATTTAAGATAAAATGAACAAAATTTAAGATAAAAGTGAACAATTTTTTCGATAAAATGATAACTAAAAATACAATGAAGGAAATAAAAGTTAAAAATGAAGAATATTGAAGATAAAATAAAAACAAGTTTTAATGCATGATTTTGATGTTAAAATGACGATTTTTGAAATGCAAGATTTCGATGTTAAAAATGCAGTATATTGATGTTAAAATGTAGTATTCTCATTTCTCATACTAACTACGTTTCTCACCTGATCACTACCCTATATATATATATATATATATATATATATATATATATATATATATTAATTCCAAATTCCAAATCTATTTGATCATTTCCCAGTTTATGCAACATAGTGAAAGATAAGCATTAATACAAATCCAAACACAAATTGCAATTTTCGTTCGACCTCCTCTTTTATCTCCATATATACAAAACTCTGTTACACCAACCAAGCTAGTATTTATTTATCGTCACCGGAATCCATCACAGCCTAGGACTTTACTTACACAGAGGCCAACTTCAAACCTCTGGCTCGATGACTTTATTAATTCGAAAATCATAAAATCAACTTTTTCATGTTAAAAACAAAATTCATATTATTTTGTTGTGTTTGTAAAATGATTTGGATTGTGAAATACTTATTCATCATGATTAGATAAAGATTGATTTAGTTTTGCTTTGTTCAGTATATTAAATATTTAGTTTGAAGTTGTTTAAATATTTGTATGGTTAAAATGCTGAAAATTAAAACCAACTAAGTGCTACCTTCAAGCCATCGTCAGTTTTTAATAGCAAAGTAGAAGGGCCTAAAACAAATGGACTTAAACTAAGACAAATCACAACAACCACAAAATCCTTTCTATAGTAGATCATCCTACTCAATTGATCACCTACATTCCCATGACAATACTCTCCATCGAAGAGTCGTGTCCTCACGAATTATATGTAATAGAGATCGATGAAGCACCGATGCCACGACAACATATTGATCTAAGCTGATCACATTCTCCTTGCATTGAGATGAGAACAACTGAAACAATGGAGTGATGCATTTGTAGTTCTCGAGATCTTCGATGCAACCTAACTTCGTGTTTTTTTTTTTCATAATATAAACAATTAAACTTCCTTTTAAACCTCCTTGGCATCATCAAATAGCTCTGCTATACTTATTTTAAACTTAGGGTCCACAATTCTGGGGTTAGTCTCATTTGACTCGTCAAAATCAATCTTAAACGAGTTAGAAAACTCAGCAGCACTCACCAAAAAATTAAAATCATGTGCATTTTTATTCGTAGCATCAATACCTGGAATCTCGAACAATCCTTGCAGCTCAGTATGCTCGTTGAAGGGGTTGCCATCGTTCTCACCATTAATGACGGAATCGAGAAAATCTCCAGCTTCTACCATTTCAGCTGTACACAGAACCTTCAATTCTGATTCAGGCATTCTATCAAATACAAAAGGATCGCATGTTTCAAAGATTTCTTAATCAAATTGATGTTCGGTTTCGCCTACTACATCACCAAAATCAACTTTAATGTGCTTTTCTTCAATCTCAATTTTTGTTTCCATCATTTGAGATTCACACACAATCTTCTTTTCTAGTTCAGGCATTTCATTGAACGGCTTGTGTTCTTTCTTTTCAAGCGCCCTGCTCATTGAATCTTTGTTGAGCTTAGACAGATGCTGTTACACTTAAATCAGCTCCAGTCGCTTTCTTGATGATCTTAGGTTCGGTTTGGGCTGCCATAGGGCAGAAACTAACTCCAACCACCTCCTGACCATTCCATAAAAGAAGAGAGATTAGAGAAGAAGAATAGGCACAAAGGAAAGGAAGAGAGAATTTGAGAGGCATATTTTTAGAAAAAAAAAATGATAAAAAAAAAAAAAAAGCTTAATCTTTTGAATAAAAAAAAAGTTTTAGAGTTGATAGAAAAAACAAATCTTATTACAATTAATCTCTTTTATTAAATCACCCAGATTTAGAAAATTAAACTTCTCAATTAATTTACCTTAGTTAAGAATATAAGTTTCTTTTTTATTGTGTTACGATGACATTTTTATCATCTTAAATGTTTTTTTTTTTACAAATTAAAATACAAACTCAAAATAATATAATGAAACTGATGCACAAGATAATAAAAGATTAGGAATAAAGTTAGAACAAATCAAATATTTGTATTATCTCTTAATCAGGGTATAATAGTATTTCTTAAAATTGTATCCTTTTTAAGAGTTGGTCTCTTGAGGGACAATCGTCCCTCATTATTTTTTATTGTGAGACGGACCTTAATACATCATTTCAATAAGATAAATATATCATTTCATTTTTTAATATATTATTTTTTTTAACTGTAAAAAATTACATTATTTGCAACAAAAAAATACATTGTTTGCAATAAAGAAATACATCATTTCAATGAATTAAAATACATCATTAGATTCGTCTCACAATAAAAATGATGAGACCGTCTCATCTGAATGTTTACCCCTTTTTAATAGTTGAAGGTTTTGGACTTGATTGTTTAGCCATTTTTGGGCATTTATGTAAGATAATTTATCTACTATAAATCGTCCACAAACAAATTGATATACAGACAAGAGAATATATAAGTTATTTGTAAGAAAAAAACTCAAGAAATGAGCAAATGAAAACCAAATCATCATACCTTGAGCAGAAATGAAAAATACTCAATCACAGTTAGGACCATGAAATGGGCGCTTATTCACTGTGATGTCCCGTATATGCGAAATCCTATGCCATTCAGAATCACTCCCTTGGTGTTACGCATTTTGCTCCAGCAGCGGACACATGAATATCGTGAATTGGGTAAGCCTCAACATGGCCTCTTTTGACGTCAGACGCTTCAACTTAGGACAATTATATACACCCAAGTGTGTAAGAGACGGCAGCTTCCCTATCCATTCAGGCAACTCTTCGATTCCAATCTCACATATTCCCAACGAACGAAGAGTAGTGAGATGCAGAAGTTGCTCCGGGATCGAATCCCACTCATACATCTCATAAAACCTTAAAACAAGAGATTGCAATGCTGGGAAGATGCGATCCAGACTTGCCTTGAAGGTAACATAATCCGGACAATGTGGAAAACCACCGATGTACCAAGGGAGCCAATCTCTTGAGCAACATCAGTCACTTTTGGAATTGCTTCAATGCCCAAGAATGTGAGACGAGGCATTTTCTGTAGAATGCTCATAACTTGTGGCATATTTGATAGACTAGTTGATCCTGTTAGCCTCAGCCTTTGGAGGGACTTGGTGCACGACTCTAGCATCTCACATGGAAAATTGGTCAGCCCACTGCATTCGAAAAAATCCAGTTGACGTAGGGAAGTGAAGCCTTGTGATGATAAATGAGTGTCACATGAATATGGCATTGACTTCATATTTGGACAGTTGTTTACTCCTAATTCGTTCAGTGCGTGGAGGCTGTGTAGATCTTCCGGCAACTCATTGAAACTCGAACAATCTTCGATCTACAACTTTCTGAGAGAGGATCCACCACCTCCCAAGTAGGGAACTAGAGATAGTAAGCTGTTGCAAGACCTTATCTCCAACTCTAACAGATCTCCATTGTTGTGGAGTAACCCTTGTGGGAGACAGACCACCCCATCCAATTTGGATATTGCAAGTTTCGTAAGTGTGGTCAACTTGGATCCACATATGTTTTCCAAAGGTTGACAACTTTCCATGTTGTCAATCTTCAACTCTTTTAGGCATGGGAAATGACTAGGAGCACTCTTCAATTGCCTGCAATTGGTTATCTGCAAATTTTCAAGATGTTGGAACACCAATACTTCATGTGGCTGAGTCCCAAATGAACTCGACAATTCTACTTATGTCCATGCTGTTAGGTTTTCCATGCCAATCAACTCGAGCTTTTCAAGAGCTGGAAACACGACAATCTTGTTATTAACCTCATTCTCTTTTATGCCGTAGAATGAAGAACCCATACATTTCACGTTGGAAAGATGGTTCAGAGAAAGAGACTTGAGACGCGGTAAGTGCCCCAACATAGGGATTCTTCACATTCTTTACAGTCTGAAAGTTTTACTTCAAACAAATTATCAAGTATTATCCAACAATCTTGAAGATCTTGTGTAACTGACATTCGCAAAGTCCATAATGGAAAACTTCGGCCTTTAAATCCATTAATCTCTAAGCTCTTCAAATTCTTGTGAGGCTGTAGACCTTCCAACACATTCTCGTCACTAGCCTCTCCTTCTTGGGATTCATTCCAAAAAAGCTTAAGCTTGGAAATGTTTTGCTTATGAGATAACTTTGCACTTTTGGCATCTTCTTTATCGCGAACCTTTTCAAGATTACGAATCTCTATTTCCCCTTTCAGAAAGCATCCAAGCTCCATAATTCCACAACCTATTTCGTCGCCCACTAGGAAGTAGGGCAGAGTTTGAAGATAATTCAGTTTTCCAATCTCAGCTGGCAACTTTATATTAGGAATATAAAGATGTCTTAGGCTAATCAGGAATTTAAATGTATGCAAGAGCTACTTTAAATAACTTGTCCCACCATACTCTTCAGTTGCTCTCAACGTCTGAAGGTGATACAGATCACCCATGGAGTCTGGCAAGTATTCTATCTTTGTGTGCGAAATGTCGAGAAGTCTCAAACTCTTGAGCTTCCCAATCTCATTAGGCAACTCTTCCATTTCGCGATCATTCAGAATCAAAACATGAAGGCATTTCATGTTTGAGAACATAATGGAGGAAATCTTATCACTGAAGAATAATCCACGCAAACATTTTGCTTGTTCTATAGAAATAGGAGATGATTCATCCACAAAAGATCTGGATATGCATTTAACTGGAAATTTTGAATTCAAAATAGAAGAAGCTAAATCATGCACGAGGTCATGCAAGCCATAACATGTTACATTTCCATATAAATCACGCTTCACAACTTGTAATAAGGAGCTGTGTAGAAGAACATTAAACACAGTGTTCCCAACAATCTCCATATCTTTTTCTTGATCTTTGAAGAAATCCTTCTGCCATCCAGAAATAAATCGCCTCATCCTTTTCCATCGACCAACCTTTAGGGATGATAGAACAATATGCAAAGCATTTCTTCAACAATGCTGACGACAAATTATCAAAGCTCAGCTTGAGTATCTTTGAAACAATATCATCATCCCCTCCAACATCTGAAAGCCAATTCTTTTCAATTGAGACCCACTCTTCCTCTGATTTTCCACGTAACAAGCTCCCTGCAATGTTGGCCGCTAATGGCAAACCTCCACATCCTTGTGCAATTTGTTTTCCTATTGACTCAAAATATGAGGGAATGTGTTCTCCTCCAAATGCTTTTATTTTGATTATGAGCCAACAATCCTCCTCAGACAAGACTTCCAACTCATGAACATCACTCGTTTTAACAATTGATGGAACACTTCTTTTTCTTGTAGTAACGACGACTACATTTCCCTTAAGTGCAGTAATTCCTTCCAAAGGAGTGATGAATTTGTCCCACTTTTGTTCATGTTCATTCCAAACATCATCCAACACAAGCAAATATCTTTTATTTTAAATTTTTTCTCGAATCTTTCTCAAAATAATATCGGTACTTCCACCAATATCTTCTCCCGGCAATGATGACAAAATACTCTTGTAAACCATCTCTGGAACAAAATTCCTAGAAATATGCACCCAAATCCGATGCTCAAAATGAGAAATTATAGTGTGGTCGTTGTATACTTTCCTAGCCAGTGTCGTCTTCCCCAATCCGCCCATCCCAACAATGGGAAGGACATAGATTGGTTGCTGATTCTGGCCTCCACTCACCATCTCTGTGAAGGTTTAATCATGTGCGAAAGAATGAAGATAAGGAGTGAAGAAGCACAACAATATAACGAAGTTATCACACCCGCATGCAACATAATATTCTAGAAGCTACTCACATGCACGTGCATGTAACAGAATGAAGATATTTTGTATACAGTTAGTTAGTTTTTCTGTTTGCTTCATCTAGAATCTTCATTACTCATGTATAAATATCTGATTGTATTTGGGAGATAGAGTAATGGAAATATGACGTTTCTTCTCTAAATTTTTCTGCTGCAAATATTTTTACTAGATTTCACATGGTATCATCCGCCAGAAAATATCTTTTCTCATCTTCTTTCTGATCCATTTTTTTTTCACCATGGCTGCTCCTGCTCAATCTACTGTGATTGACGCAGATGCTTTATATGAGGAACAACTGTTCCTTCATGGATCTGATCACCCCGGCATAGCTCTCGTCTCCTTTCCATTGACGGATGCCAACTACTGAATGTGGCGTATTGCGGCGGTTACGGCGTTAGTCTCCAAAGATAAGCTCGGTATAGCTGATGGATCTTGTGTTTGTCCATCCCCAATATCCAAGTATTTTCGACGATGGCGCAAAGTCGATAGTATGGTATTATCTTGGCTTAAATCCTCTATATCAAAGGAGTTAGTTAATTAGTTTGCATATGTCAGTTCTGCATCGGTTTTATGGAGAGATCTCGAAGAGCATTACAACGTTACAAATCTCTCACTGCTTTATTAGATCAAACGTGACATCGCTAATGCGCGGCAAGATAATTGTGGTGTTACAACATTCTATGGCAAACTCAAGGATCTTACGGATCAGTTAGAAGGTCTTCGACCTGGGATAGATTGTGGAAGTATTATACAGAAGTATGTTGGTAAATCTGATGATTTTATTTCAGGAGTTCGTGCTGCTTTATTGGATGCAACGGCTGTTTTTAATGAAATCAGAATGGAGGATCGAACTATGGAGTTTCTGCTCGGCCTCAATGATTCTTTCTCCGTTGAGAAGAATCAAGCTTTGCTGCAAGAACCACTGCCGATTATCACCAAAGTCTATTCTATGATGTTAAAGGCGGAGCAAAACAGACAAGTTTCTGATAATTTCCACATTGGATCGGAGAATGTTGCCATGCATGCGAAGCACAATACACATTGGGCTCGAGATTCTAATTGCTATTGCCCACATCAACGACGCAATTTTTTGCCGCTTACGTGCTCTCATTGTAAGCGTACGGGCCACACAGTTGACAGATGCTTCAAGTTGGTAGGTTATCCTGAATTGATTGATCAGTCTAAGAAGAGAGGACCTTCTGTGGCTGCTATGGTGTCTCACTCGCCATTGGATATGGATGAAAACATACCTATCAACAACTCTTCCGCTGCCACTGATACTGAAGCCGTGCATGTTGCTTTTCTTCCAGAATTTGCAGGTACATCTATTTCTACCTGTTTTAGTTCTATGCTTGAGGAATATCTTGAATTGGGGTCTTGGATTGTGGATACTGGAGCCACGAGTCACATGTGTACTAGCTTAAACCTATTGTTCACACCACAGTCCATAAGCAACCCTATTCCAATTTATCTTCCCGATGGGAATATACAACTTGTCTCTCATACTGGGAACTCCAAACTTTCTTCATCTCTCACATTATTCTCTGTACTATATGTTCCATCCTTTAAATTCAATCTCATCTCTGTTGGTAAAGCATGTCGAGATTCCAATATCTGTTTCAAGTTCTTTGATTCATGTTGTCTGTTGCAGGACCTTAGAACTAATTCTGTTATTGCTGCTGGATTGTTGGTCAAGAATCTGTACATCATCACTACCAAATCTTTTTCACCCTCAGCCATTCAAGATTCTCAGCATAAATACGCTTCACACTTCCTTTCTCATTCTGCTAATGTTGTTTGTAATTCTTCCATTGATGTATCATTGTGGCAATCCAGATTGGGCCACCCATCTAATAAAGACCTAGCTCATATTAAATCTTGTGTTCCTGCTTTCCCTTGCAATTTTTCTCATGATTGTGACATCTGTGTTAAAGCCAAACATCATAGAGCACCTTTTACTCACAGCACTATCAAAACCACAGCCTGCTTTGATCTAATACATATAGATCTTTGGGGTCCTTTCCATATTACTTCTAGGACTGGATCTCGGTTTTTTCTTACCATAGTTGATGACTATAGCAGGAGCACCTGGACTTTGTTGTTGTCTCACAAATCGCAGGTCAGCTCCACCATCAAATCCTTCCTTAAATTTATCCATACAAATATCATCATGAGGTTAAAATTGTTAAATCTGATAATGGCTCAGAATTCATTAACTCTTCTTGTATGACTATCTTCACTGAGCTTGGTATCCTTCATCACAGATCTTGCCCATACAATGGGGTAGTTGAGAGGAAACATAGGCATCTCATACAAGTAGCCCGAGCCCTACTTTTATAGTCTAATTTGCCTAAACAATTTTGGGGGGATGCGGTTCTTACAGCTACTCACATTATAAATAGACTCCCTTCTCCCATATTAGGTTGGAAATGTCCCTACTTCATTCTTCATAATCACATGCCTGATTATTCTTTACTCAAAGTATTTGGTTGCTCGGCCTATGCTTTAATCAAATCACCCACACTTGATAAATTTGATAGTAGATCATATGCTGGGATTTTCATTGGGTACCCTAATTCTCAGAAAGGTTATAAGGTGTATGTCCCTGAGCTCGACAAAGTTCTCATCTCAAGAGATGTTCGATTTCATGAACACATCTTTCCTTCAATTCCTGAACATTCCTCCACTCCAATATTACCTACATATAAACCATCAACATATGCATCTGATGATCCTATTCCTAATCCTGCTACAGATAGTTCTTTACCATCTACCACATCTCGAGCTTCTCCATCACCACCTTCCCCACCATCTTCTCCACCATCTAATATACATCCTGCTTCTTCTCAGCCTTCCATTAATCCCGACTTACAGCCCGCTGTTAGACATAGCACCAGATCACATCACCCTCCAGCTTGGCTTAAAGACTACACTACAACACTCTCATGTATGGATTCCCCTCATATCTTTACTTGTCCTATGGCTAGTACATTGACTGACTCTTTCGCTTTATTATCTACTTTTCAAGAGCCTAATACTTATAATTAAGCAAGGACTAACATTAAGTGGCAGGAGGCTATGTTAGCCGAGTTGGATGCTCTTGAACGGAATCACACGTGGGAATTAACTTCTCTACCTGAAGGAAAACGCGCTGTGGGATGTAAGTGGGTTTATAAGATCAAATATAACTCGGATGGCTCTATTGAACGTTACAAAGCAAGGCTTGTCGCCAAGGGTTTTACACAAGTTGAGGGAGAAGATTTTCATGATGTTTTTTCACCTGTCACTAAAATTGTTACTGTGCGGTTATTGGTTGCCATTGCAGCATCTAAAGGATGGCCTCTCCACCAGATCGATGTCAACAATGCTTTCCTTCATGGCACTCTATCAGACGACATCTACATGCTACCACCTCCCGGCTATACGAAAGCTAAATCGTGTCAAGTTTGTCGGCTCAGAAAATCACTTTACGGTCTTAAGCAAGCCTCTCGCGAGTGGAATTCTGAGCTAACTTTGAAGCTTCTTCAGTTTGGCTTCAAGCAGTCAGAACATGATCACTGCTTGTTTATTCTCATTAATGTTGATTCTCTCATTTTTCTCACAGTCTATGCTGATGACGTTTTGATCACTGGATCTGATCTAAATCTTATTGAGACAGTTAAGCAGCATCTCCACACCCTCTTCACCATCAAAGATCTTGGCCAGGTACGGTACTTTCTTAGCATGGAATTCACAAGATCCACCGATGGTATTTTCATCTCTCAGTCCAAATATGCTACGGACATTTTGAAAGACATTGGCATGTTAGATTCATCTCCCGCATCAACTCCTTTTCCTCCGGGCTTCAGATTCCTTGCTGATGATGATAACTCCTCTCCTCTTCTTGATCAGCCTGATAAATACCGCAGACTTGTCGGCCGTTTGTTATATCTTAACTATACCATACCGGATCTCACCTATGCGGTCCAGCAGCTCAGTCAATTCGTCCACTCTCCACGACAGACTCATTGGCAGGCTGTCATACATGTCATGCGTTATCTCTCAACTTGTCCATCTCGTGGGATTCTATATTCATCTTCCTCACCTCTCGTTTTACGTGCTTATTGCGACTTTGATTGGGGCGCCTGCAAAACATCTCGCCGTTCTTTATCTGGGTATTGTGTGTTTCTGGGTGATTGTATTTTGTCTTGGAAATCCAAGAAGCAGCCGACTGTGGCATGTTCTACGGCGGAGGCCGAATACCGTGCTATGGCCGCAACTGTGCATGAGTTACAATGGTTGACTTATATATTAAGAGATCTGGGTTGCTCGCCTTCTCTCCCCATCTCTTTATGTTGTGACAATAAGGCTGCTATTCATATAGCCGAAAACCCAGTCTTCCACGAATGCACTAAACATATTGAGATCGATTGTCATGTTGTGCGAACAGCTTTCAAGACCGGACTCATTGCACCTATCCATGTATCTTCTGCTGCTCAATTGGCCGATATCTTTACTAAGGCAGTACCCGTTCATATTTTCCTCAATTTACTGTCCAAGCTGCAGCTTTGGAAAGTGTAGCTTGAGGGGGGGGATGTTAAGGTTTAATCAAGTGCGAAAGAATGAAGATAAGGAGTGAAGAAGCACAACAATATAATGAAATCATCACACCCGCATGCAACGTAATATTCTAGAAGCTACTCACATGCACGTGCATGTAACAGAATGAAGATATTTTGTATACAGTTAGTTAGTTTTTCTGTTTGCTTCATCTAGAATCTTCGTTACTCATGTATAAATATCTGATTGTATTTGGGAGATAGAGTAATGGAAATATGACGTTTCTTCTCTAAATTTTTCCGCTGCAAATATTTTTACTAGATTTCACAATCTCCACAGTTTTCATAGCATCATTCTCTCTCCCAACAAAAATCCGATCCACAGTCAACGAATTAGTTTCCATGTATGCTGGCGATTCTGCTCCAGCTCCAGCTTCAAGAGCATGAATGCCTGCAGCATGTATCATCTGAAGGCCCAACCCCGTTGCCTCATCATTAATTGATTTCAGTTTAGCGTTGATGTCCTTGATTTTTCGAGCCATTCTGTGACGGAAAGCAAAAGATTTAGAGTTGGGGAAGAAGCATCTAACCTTTTTCTTCATATTCGGCTCTCTGCACTTTTTTGCGAAGGACTTGATAGTTGAGCGTATCGAAAATGTAATCGGCATCAAAAACCACAGCTTGGAGCTTCATCAGCCAGCGGGTGACGGAATCATCAGTGACTTCTTTGGTCCCTGCATCTTCCAAGAATTTCTGAATCGTGACGACGGACTCCTTCAGCTTTTGCAAGTCCTTGCTGAAATTCCTGATGAGACCGATCTCCTCCACGGAAAGTGCGATCAAATTTTTCACCAGAACATCAACTGCGACTTCAACGAGAGCCTCTGCCATAGTTAGATATCTAAGTGGATCTGAATCTAGAGGGAGAGAGAGAGAGAGATAATTTGGAAGTGGAAGAGATAGAATACCTACCATTCACTACATACCAATTGAGCAACGACTATGATATTTTTTCGTATTATAAAAACGGTTGATTGTGTCCCCACTCAGGGCGATTTGGTGAAGAGTCGACATATGCAATCAAGATTTTATCGGTTCGAGATATTTTATGAAACAATAAGAATGCTACGCCGATAGCAAGGGTGTGTTCCTTCCTATTCTCAAACTTGTAACCAATTTATCATATACAAAGTATTTTAATCACTACGCTCCAATGTAGGAAACATCTACAATGACATTTACTTTCCGAATGTGCAAGTCATGTGTGAAGCGCTAAAATAAATGAAAAAATGAAGTTTAGATAAATGGTGTATTTCAAAGTAAATTAATGAGTTATATATAATTTTGAAAGGTGAAGGTGTAAATTGAACCACATAGTGAATGGAGACTAATTAATGTGTTCATGTCAGAATAGTAGGAGGTTTGAATGATCGAGCCTTATCCCTATAATTTTTATTGTGTATAGAATCTACAATTTATTTGATGATGTAAAAAGACAAACGCCAACTGTTATGATGTGGCATTACATTATTTAAAGAAGCTAGCAATAATGCGCAATATTATAAGAAACTGAAAGATCAGTTATTGTTTTTTGGATGCAGACATGATATGCAATTTGTACTAAAATATTTTGAGACAATGCAAAAAGAAAACTTATTTAAAGACTTGGACAATACGGAAAATGCCTAAAATATCCTTGTCTCTCGAGGCTTTTCCTAATTCGATGTCTTCAAAATTTTTAATTGATTTTTAATGGAATGCGCCTAATCATATAATTTATCAATTGTGATTAATTATTTAAGTAGATGAGAAGTTCAATCATCCATTAAAACAACAAAAATTAAAAGTTGGTTTGTAGTAACTATCGTCTAGTATTTAAAGAACAAATGTTTACTTGATTTATTCTTTCTAATTCTTCTTCCAGCTCCTTCGAGACACTTCTATCTTTTCTTCTAGTTCCTTCCCGATACTCTCTACTCGCATAATAGATGCAACTCCGATAATTCCAACAATGCTTATGATATTATTCAAGTATACGACGGTATTGGTGGTGGATGGGATCGGTCACTTCCACGACTTGTTGAGAGTTTTTTGGCTGTGTATCTCATAAACTTACTATGTTTAGAATTGACGTAGAATTTACACAAGATTCATAAGTATATAAAACTATATGTGCAGATAGTAGTTAAAAACAAATATATGTAAGAAATCAGCAGTTGAATATATTTTTTAAGCATAACGTATATATAAATTAATAAATAAATTTATCAATTTCTATAACAACTATAGGAATTAATAGGAACAATATTTTGAGAATACAATTGAAACTAACAAATAGTTCATATAATATAGTGATGAGAGGATACATTTACTAAAGAATAGATATTGTTTTTCATGATACATGTTGTGGGGTAGTTTTGAGATGCTAGTGTTACAAGATAAAACCTTCCGCAAATGATGCATAAATCGGTGCCTAGGACCGCCTAGGCGCTGCCTAACCGCTAGGCGGTTAGTTACTGCACCAAAAACCATATAATCAGTCAAAAAATTGATTTATTTTCTGTGCGGCGCCTAAGTGGCTGGCTTGGTGGATTATGTGGGTAAATCAGCCAATTAGACGGCTTTTCAATAATTTAATAAAAAAATAAAATTTAAAATTTTAGTACATAACAGTTATAACCGTTCAGCGCCGTATAACTGGCCCGTACTTAGAGTCCGATTAGATCTCTTGTGGGTTGAGATGAGTCTTTGGCAAATGCAAATTCATTTGGCTTGCCAGTGTTATTAGATGTTTGGACCAAATAAAATTTGACCCCGATAATAATTCCTTTATTTTTTGGGTAAATAAGAGATGTTTATCTTAGAGAATTAAACTTGAATGTTTGTTAGTTCAAAACTGGATCTCAAGTGCAGTCAAATCGAGAGCATTATTGGTCGCTAATCAGTCTTAGGAATACAAATCTGGGATTTCTATGCTCTTGCCACAATCACTCTATTAGAATTTCGATTATGGCTCCAAATTGATGTCTCCAATCCATAATCAAAAGAGGATCCAACGGTGCTAGGAGTTTTTTTTAAAAAAAATAAAATATGGGATAGTGACGGAAATTTCCCCCCCCCCCCCCCAAAGATATGCAGATGAAGAAATTAATCATAAATATCACAGTACAAATAATTAAAACATTTATAGCTCCTACATTAACAACTATCAAAATATAGAAGAAGTAATATAAATTTGGATATGAAAGTAATACAAATACTTCCACAAGATTTTCAAATATAAGACCCTATCTTAAACAAATAAAAGAATCCAAATTCATTTTATTTTATATAAAAAGACCCAAGTTATTTAAATATCTGATACAATTAAGAACTCAAAGCTGCCAGAAATATATATTTAGTTTAATTTAATACAAATATTCTAACCACTCCATCTTCATAATTTTGTCGTCTCTTCATAATTTTATATGAAATTGGCAATTACCAGCTGGCCGCCTACTTGAAGTTTAATAATAATTTATCCATGAGATCAACATGATATATACTACACAAAAAAAAATATATTTTATTTCTAAGTTTAATTTTCGAATACTTGTAGTCAGAAACTATTTATAACCACCAAACTTAAAAAATACAAACTGCATTTTTTGGTTGGACTTGGTTTGTTTTCTTCATATAAGACTCTTTTGCACTAAGCTAATATTCATTTCTTGTCGCGTGAATCGACCATAGCTTAAGACTCTACTTGCAAGTTGGCCAATTTCAAACCAAAAGTTGTAAAAATTTTATTGGGCAACTTTATTAATCTGAAAATCTATATTTTTTTTTGAATGATATTATTTTGTTGTTTTATTGAATGACTTATTTCTTGAAATTTTTATTTAGTATGAGTAGATAAAGGTTGGTTTAGTTTTGCTTCCTTGGGTTATTTAAGTATATTAAATATATTTGGTGCCTAAAACCAACTAATTTAGGTTAATGCTAGACCTTACACGAGCGCCCTAGTAACATTTGCAAGTTCTATAACAATGCTTCAAACCGCAAATCAATCTAAAAGCTTTTTTTAAGAAGGCCAAACAAACTAGCTACAAATCTATTTAATATACTCTAACAAAACCGTACCAGATTTCAAGAGGCAGGGAAAATCCATCCACGCATCTAAAATATTGTGCAATTCCATGCTGCGCACAATTTGTACGAAGAAATTCTAAAATCCTGTCAAACTTACTTTGCAGAGTAACATTATTTTTTGTAAAAAAAAAAATTCCACCAAATACTGTTGGTGTGACTGCATATCGAGAAATTGGTGTTTGAATTAATATGTGGGTAAAGTGTAGCTGCTGGGACTCGATATGTGAGACTTGGGATGAAGAGTCGCGCTCAACTAATAGAAGCGCGTTTATATGTTTGTTGGTGTAAAATAGAGAAGCCACGCGTGCGTATCTGATTGGCTGAAAAAAGGAATATAGCCGTTGAGGCTAACCGTCATCTTCTTCGAGTTGTTACGAGCTGAAGCTCATATTCAGTTTTCAGAGAATTCAGTTTTAGTTTTCGATTTTGATAGATGTATCTGTAATTCATCTCCCTCCAGCGTTTTAGCAATAAGATTCCTCACAACCTCTCCGTGGACGTAGCCGATTGGCGAACCACGTAATTCCGATGTTCTTGTGTTGTGCGAATGTGTGTTTGTGTTGAGTTTCGAATTAAGTGCTTCTGTGTGAGTTTGTTCGATTGGAACCCAACAAATACAAATGCAGAGATATATTAATACTTCACCAGATTTCAAGTAGTTTCACCTTCAAAGTAATTTGAAATTGAAACTTTTAAAATTGAAGTCATTGAATTTCATATTTAAAAATAGGAGATGACTTCACATATCTACGACACCAAACCCGTCTCCACCGCCTCATTTGATCACTCTCTTGCCCCAAACTCCTGTCTGAAAACTGCACAAAACTTGATTAAAATAACAAAGAAATAAATACACAGATAAAATGCTGTTGAAATATAAACTTGATTTGGGCCTTATTAGAAATTAAATATTT
>JAPKLW010000386.1:240650-391867 GCA_026898455.1 Plectranthus barbatus | reverse complement strand
TGTGAAGGATGCCTACTTGGCAAGCAATTCAAGACAAGCTTCCCGAAAGAGTCGAGCTCAAGAGCTAGAAGGCCGTTGGAACTCATACACACAGATGTGTGCGGACCTATCAAGCCAAGTTCACTTGGTAAGAGTAAATATTTCCTTCTCTTTATTGATGATTTTTCAAGAAAAACATGGGTATACTTTTTGAAGGAGAAATCGGAAGTGTTTGAAAACTTCAAAAAGTTTAAAGCCTATGTGGAGAAGGAAAGTGGTCTTATGATCAAGGCCATGAGATCTGATCGTGGAGGAGAATTTACCTCAAAAGAGTTCCTAAAATATTGTGAAAACAACGGCATTCGAAGGCAGTTGACGGTACCAAGGACACCCCAACAAAATGGAGTAGCGGAGAGAAAGAATAGAACGATTCTTGATATGGCGAGAAGCATGCTTAAAAGCAAGAAGCTGCCAAAGGAGTTGTGGGCTGAAGCAGTATCATGCGCGGTTTATCTATCAAACCGATCTCCAACAAAGAGCCTATGGGGAAAGACACCACAAGAAGCTTGGAGTGGTCGAAGGCCCGATGTTTCTCATCTAAGAGTGTTCGGAAGCATTGCTCATGCACATGTGCCGGATGAGAAGCGAAGCAAACTCGATGATAAAAGCGAGAAGTACATCTTCATTGGATATGATGTCAACTCCAAAGGCTACAAGCTCTACAATCCAAATACAAGAAAGACAACAATAAGCCGGAATGTTGTCTTTGAAGAAGAAGCAGAATGGGATTGGAGAACGAGCAATGAAGGATATAACTTCTTTCCACAAATTGAAGAAGACAAAGTGGAGCAACAAGTAGAGGAGCCTACTACCCCACCGAGAACACCAACCGCAAGTACTTCTGAGGACGAAAGCTCAAGTGAAAGAGTTCCACGCTTCAGAAGTCTACAAGAGATTTACGAGGTAACTGAAAATCAAGATAATCTCACCCTATTTTGTCTATTTGCGGATTGTGAGCCTATGAACTTCCAAGAAGCTGTGAAAGAAAAGACTTGGAGAGATGCCATGGATGAAGAAATCAAGGCGATAAAGAAGAACGACACTTGGGAGTTAGCCTCACTTCCAAAAGGTCATAAGGCTATAGGTGTCAAGTGGGTGTACAAAACTAAGAAGAATTCAAATGGAGATGTTGAGAGATACAAGGCAAGATTGGTAGCAAAAGGCTACAGTCAAAGAGCTGGCATCGACTATGATGAGGTATTTGCTCCAGTTGCTCGATTAGAAACTGTTAGACTAATCATCTCTCTTGCAGCTCAAAACAAGTGGAGAATACATCAAATGGATGTCAAATCAGCCTTCTTAAATGGAATATTAAATGAAGAAGTCTACATTGAGCAACCACAAGGCTATGAAGTCAAGGGCGAAGAAGATAAAGTCTTAAGGTTGAAGAAGGCACTTTATGGATTAAAACAGGCTCCAAGAGCTTGGAATGCTCGAATTGACAAGTACTTCCAAGAGAGGGGTTTCATCAAGTGCCCATATGAGCATGCACTCTACACTAAGATTCAAGATGGTGATATACTGATCGTGTGCCTCTATGTAGATGACTTAATCTTCACAGGTAGCAATCCAAGAATGTTCGAGGACTTCAAGAAGGAAATGACGAAGGAGTTCGAGATGACAGATATCGGACTCATGTCCTACTACCTTGGCATTGAAGTGAAGCAAGATGATAAAGGAATACTTATTACTCAAGAAGGGTATGCCAAGGAGGTACTGAAGAAGTTCAAGATGGATGACTCGAACCCAGCTGCTACACCGATGGAAAGTGGAATCAAGTTGTCAAAGAATGAAGAAGGAGAAAGAGTGGATCCAACACTCTTCAAAAGCCTCATTGGAAGCTTGAGGTACTTAACATGCACGAGGCCTGACATCCTATATGCAGTAGGAGTTGTTAGTCGATACATGGAGAATCCGACAACAACTCATCTGAAAGCAGCTAAAAGGATTCTTCGCTATATCAAAGGTACGATAAACTTTGGACTACACTACTCTGTTTCTAATGATTATAAGCTTGTTGGATATAGCGATAGCGATTGGAGTGGAGATATAGATGACCGGAAGAGCACAAGTGGCTTTGTGTTCTACATGGGAGATACCGCCTTCACTTGGATGTCAAAGAAGCAACCTATTGTTACTCTTTCGACATGCGAGGCGGAGTACGTAGCTGCTACCTCATGCGTGTGCCATGCAATCTGGCTCAGAAACTTACTAAAGGAGTTAAGTCTTCCACAAGAGGAGCCAACAAAGATTTGCGTTGACAACAAGTCTGCCATAACTTTGGCCAAGAATCCAGTTTTCCATGATCGAAGCAAACATATAGACACACGTTATCATTTCATTCGGGAGTGCGTGATGAAGAAGGATGTCGAGTTAGAGTATGTGAAGACCCATGATCAAGTAGCTGACATCTTCACCAAACCACTCAAGAAAGATGTCTTCGTGAAGCTGAGGAGCCTGATTGGAGTATCGGAAAATCAAGTTTAAGAGGGGGTGTTGAAATATAAACTTGATTTGGGCCTTATTAGAAATTAAATATTTTATAAAGCTTAGGCCCAAAGAGTAGACCCATTAAGTAGAAATATCTAGAATAAGATATTTATATAAGAGCTCTCTAGAACTAGATATTTATATAGAGCTCTCTAGAAGATTATTAATAGCCATTAGATTAGAGTTGACATGTCATAATCCTAACGGTTGTAAACTAGTATAAATAGGGGTTGTATGTTAAGTTTGTAATCAATCAAAAATAAAAACATTCTCCAAACACAAAGTAGCCCTCATTTCCTAAACTTCTCATATTCCCTCCCCAATTCCTAAATACTTCTCCACCATAAACCCTTCTAATTTCCAACAAATGCCTCATACAGAAAATATTCATATCATTTAAAAAGTGTACAATCAATTTCCAACTTCTTGATAAAAACAATAATGAAATTATTATAATTATTTTTATAAAATATTGATAAAATAATAAATACATAGTGAATGAAAACCAAATACTACCTTGAGCAGAAATGAAAATACTTAAGAGTCGCAGTTAAAGTGCAGGACGACGATATGGGCGGTCATTCACCTTGATGTCGGGTATATGCTTTATCTTGTGCCATTCAGAATCACTCCCTTGCTTGTCCATAGTTTGCTTTAGCAGGGGACACTGCAATATTTCGAATGAGGTAAGCTTTGACATGGCCTCTTTCGATGCCAAACGCTTCAACTTAAGACAATTACGTACACGCAACTGTATAAGAGACGGAAGCTTCCCTATCGATTCAGGCAGCTTTTCTATTCCAAACCCATGTATCATTAATGAACGAAGAGTAGTGAGATGCAGAAGTTGCACCGGGATCGTATCCCACTCCTTCATCCCATAAAAGAATAAAACCTGAAGAGATTGCAATGTTGGGAAGATGCAATCTAGAAGTGCCTCGTAGGCAAAATAATCCCCACAATCTGGATAACTACCCAAGGATAAAACTTGCAGGCCACGAAGGGAGCCAATCTCTTCAGCAACATCAGTCACTTTTTTTGGAACTCCTTCAATGCCCAAGTATTCGAGATGAGGCATTTTCTGTAAAATGCTCATAACTTGTGGCAAATTTGATAAACTCCTTGATCCTGATAGTTGCAGAAATCGGAGGGACTTGGCGCACGACTCTAGCATCTCGCATGGCAAATTGGTCAGCCCACTGCAACCGAAAAAATTCAGTTCACGTAGGGAAGTGAAGCCTTGTGTTGATAAATGAGTGTCACATGGATATAGTATGGACTTCAGATTTTGGCAGCTCCAAATTCTCAATTCGTTCAGTGCGTGGAGGCTGTGTAGATCCTCCGGCAACTCATTGAAACTCGAACAATCTTCGACCATCAACCTTCTGAGAGAAGATCCACCACCTCCCAAGTAGGGAACTAGAGATAGTAAGTTGTTGCAAGATCTTATCTCCAACTCTAACAGATCTCCATTGTTATTGAATAACCCTTGTGGGAGACAAACCATCCCATCCACTTTGCATATTACAAGTTTCCTAAGTGTGGTCAACTTCAATCCACAAATGTTTTCCAAAGGTGTACAGCTTTCTATATTATCAATCTTCAGCTCTTTCAGACATGGGAAATCACTTGGAGCATTCCTCAGTTTCTGACAATTGATCAACTTTAAATGCTCAAGGCAACGAAACATCCCTACTTCTTCCCTAGACATCAAGTTTTCCATGTCTATCAACTCCAATCTTTCAAGAGCCGGAAACACACTCACTGATTCCTCCTGATAAACCCTATTTCCGTCAATGCCATAGAATGAATAGCCCAAAAATTTCACATTGGTAAGGCCGTGGAGAGAGAGAAACTTGAGATGTGGCAAGTGCCCCAACATTGGGATTTCTTCACATTCTTTACAACCCGAAAGTTTTACCTCAATTAAATTCTCAAGCCTTACACAACTACATTCAAGGTCTTCTCCTACAGCCATCCGCAACATCCAGAGCGGAAAACTTCTACTTCTGAATGTAGGATTTGAGTCTACAATAGACAACGTGAGTTGTCATTTATTTCTTTAGCCGTTTGGATCGTTCTTAGGGTATCAAAACAAATCAGATTGAATAAATCAGGCGAACCCTATGCATGCTCCTAATATTTAATTGCAAGTGATGGATCTACGGAATACCTGAACTCCAACGACTGATCTGCAGATCTAGATCGGAGGCAATGACGAAGGAGTAGATCTGGATGTGGGATCGATCCAAGCTAATGTGTTCCAACAGATCTGATCTTCTGATCTGTTCCCTTGCTCCTCGAAAATCTGGTGAGGATACGCTACCCAGTTGAATCAGAGATCTGGAGGAATCGATCACTTCCTCCCAATGAAACAGCTGTCGCCCCTCTTTCTCTTCTCACACAGTTGTGTGTGTAGATCTGATAGAGAGGGGGTTTTTATAGTGCTAGGGTTTACAAAACCCCAACCCTAATGGGCTCTGAGCATCATGTGGGCCAGACCAGGGACCAAATGCAAATAATAAAGTGGGCCCTCTTTATTAATTAATTCCATGTCCAACCCAGAACATAATTAATTAATAAAATATTGTTTTAACCTTCACCACGGTAACAATGCTGACTCACCCCTTTATTACCACGTGATTTGGAACGGGTTGCATTAAACTTAAATGATCCACATATTTAAGGTTCCGGACATTCATTAATTAATTTGGCTTATGACAATTAGCCATAATTAATTAATCTCTTATTTCCTGAGAAGTATCATTCACTCCTTTTCACTTATGCCTGAATTAAATAATTCAACCTGCAGGGTTTAGCATAATGAACCTTGTGAGCTCCTCAGGGGATATCCCCATCCTAAAGCGGATATGATTACCTACATGTCCGGCCTAAGCAAGCCACACACAAACCGCCACACCCAAGATGCAGGTATAAGAGTACATGAAAGACTCACCACCATAGCAAGTCAAAGTGTGGTCAACTTATGTATGCCCTTTAGCCTTCCATTAGGTTTAAGATCATAACAAGTATCTAGAGATCTGGCTCATTTATATGTCAATTAGAATGGCACATCTCACTGTTGATCCCATCAATACATAAAGATGTACCGACACATCAAGTAGCTAGGATAAGCTCACTTATAAACTGATGTGCCGCAGCCTAAACCGATAGCCTATCCAGGGGTTGTCTCAGCCGTGATACTGTTTATATCTCGCTAGGTCAAACGATTCATATGATCCTCTGTGATCTCCTACACACCATATGATCATCCCTATAGACGAGATAATAGGATATTATAGTTCGTATCGTATGTTTGTTATATTAGATAGCGACTATGTTGATGTAACACATTTATGAAGACCAGTGTATCAAACGAACACACTTAATCATAAATGCTTTTAGTATACAATCCCAACAATCTCCCACTTATACTCAAAGCATAATACCATTGCTTTATCAGAGTATTAAGTGTGTCTATATCAGACCTAGCTTATTTACACGATTATCATTTTGTGATCAATTCTACCTTTAGATCCAGACTATGAGCGTGACCCTCATAAGTCTTCTGAAGTAGACACCATGTTAATAAATTTGCTAGACCTTCATGTCAATCACTCCCACTTTATACACATCGCCTCTTATCACGATTTCTCGTATGATGTGGTACTACATATTTTATGTGTCTCACCACTTTGTGAGTCTTGGGTTCCCTTGAGTTTGTCATTGCACCAGCATGATCACAGTGCCTCGTGATTCTATTAGGCAAACTCGGAACACACACCTCTAGAGGACAACACCGGAGTTATACTGCTTCTTGCGAAGCTAATGAAGCTGTCACACACTCAGTCTTCATACCGGAATTTACAACACACTTCTGTGTTAGATTCCTATAACTCCTCCTCCAAGGCCAACACGTAGTTAGAGGTCAATTTCCTTCCTTATGATCCTCCTGGATATCCGATGTCATTCAACCCACAGGGCACATTTATAAACCAATATGCCTGTCCAGAGTTGAATTGATATCTATTTACCATGCCTATAGCATTACAGATATCTGACTTCGTTCATCCCAATATAAAAAGTCAACAATCCTTTCTTGGCATGAAACGAGTCACCACAGAATCAATTTAAGCAACTTGAGAAACCTAAACATCCTTTCTTGTGTGAACACAAGACTTTAATCCAAAGGATGTTCCAGTTTCTCATATGTCCTACTTCTGAAACTGTTCGGATAACCATCTCTTTATGCCTGACAATATCTTCACACCGTTTCCGAATGTGAAAATACTATCTACATAATGTGCAAGGAAAACCACGCTTCCGTTGACACATAACTAGTACATGAAACTCTCGTTCTCGATAAGCAATATCGAAACGTCTGTTTCATGACCTTGAAGCTCCCTTAAGTTCATACTTGAACTTCCTTGGCTTCTAGACAAGATGCTGCTCATCTTACTGCACATAACTTATCTGGTTGTTGCATATAGATGTCATCACCTTTTATTAAGGTACCCGTTTGTGAAAACACGGATGACATCATCTACCTTCCAGATACTTAGGTTCATATGTGCTGTTATGGACAAAATAATTCGAATGGATTTAACAGTTGCAACCAGTGAGAAGGTCTTGTTATGAAACATACCTTGCTCACAAACCTAGACTTTTGAAATATACTAGGTTACCATTCGAACATTTCTTTACTTGTATATTAATCAGACGTCTATAGCTGGAAAGCTATTTAGTAACACTGATCCTGATATACATCCATAACTTTATAATGATTCATTTCTAAATCCATGACTTGACATCATTAAACTGCATCGTTTGTCTTAACAGTTTCGTCGTGCATTAAGGGAATAATACAATATTGTTCGTCAACTGAGAATAAGTCCGAAGACTATTTCCCACGAACCAGTACTGTTAAGCCTGTTAAGGCAACCTCCCACTGCAACGACACTCCTTTTTATGTTGTCAGTTATTAGTGCATTAATTTGTGGTTTACCACCTTGCACAGGCGACCGTGCAATTGGTACCATACCTACCAAGGTATGCTCAATTTGCCACGGGGTATTTCCTGATGCATTTGAATTGTCTTCTCCAAATCATTGGAGTACAATCTCACATTTGGATTCGTGGTTTCATCCTATAAAACAACTCTCTTGTGTTTAGGATATTAAAGAAACCACCTATTTCGTTTACTTGGGATAGCCCACAAAACAGTATTAGCTTAAACCTTTCTTACAACCAATCAGTTTCCTTCATCAACTTAAAAGTCGAACTACCCATCATTGCCTTTCGACAAAGTCAAGATCCACTAGGGTATTAAGAACTGATTTAGAAGACACAGATACATTACTGCCTTTTGGCGCACTTCCCAAAACTAAAAAATGGCAAAGCTGACATAGCTTATCAACTTTAAAGAATCTTATTTATTTCGTTCTTCCTACACCATCCCTTTTTCGAAGGATAACAGATGTAGTCAACTGGGATACAATCCCTTGCTCTGCCAGATACTGTAAAACACATCACTTAAGATACACACCATTATGAATGAACCATAATGTTTTTACTGTCTTGTTTAACTTTTTCTCTACCTTTAGTCTTAAACGCTCTTGATTAAAGCAAGAGACTAAGACTTGTAGTGAATTAGATAAACACATCCATATCTTGAGTAATTACAGTATCAATGCCTGTTTAAGGCAACTGTGGAAGTAGACTCAACACAGAGCAAACACGAAACAACTTCTAGAGATACAATCGCCTATTAAAAGGTCTAGTTATCATCTTATACCTCTAAGTAGTGCTTGTAAGACCATTCTTAGGAATACCTGGATAAGATCCATAATCCCATGAATTACTTAAAACTACTAAGACTGATGTAACCTTATCTCTAGTGAGATTCTTTAATATGCCATATATCACTGTCGGTTTATGTAAACAAGTACTGAAGAGAAACATCCATTTAAACATAATGGAAAACACTGTTATTTATCATGACAGAATAACTCTATCATAAATAACTGATAATCCACAGTAACATAATTGGAAATAAGTTTTATTCAAAACATCTCTTCAAACTAAAACATTGTTTATCATAAACATAAAGTAAAATCTCCATCAGCTGAAGTAGCAACTTCCAGCATCAGTCTTGGAGATGGTAATCCCGCCATCTTCAAGCTTTAAGCTTGATCCCCAGCAAAGCGTAGCAAACATGATTAGTGACCTCAGTTACCACTACCCACTAAGGAGTAGAAAACCGATACTAAACATATTTCAACAACCAATGCAAAAGGATGACGTACCTTGTCCCTTAGTTAACAAACTTGGACAATTTACTTTCCAGTGACCCTTCAACCACACATGAAAAAATTGTCTTTCTTGCTATCTTTCTTTCATTTGTTCCTCTCTCCTTTACCATTCTTCTTCTTCATATCATTACAACGTGATTTAGAAGAATTTTTAGCAAGAGATTTGGAAAGACTTGATAATGCAAGATTCCTCCCAATGCTTCCTTCATTTCTCTTTTCTTTGACATCACTCTTCTGACTCGAAAGCAAATCAGAGCGACTCACAGAAAAGACTAAAGAAGCTTCTGCCGATACAAGATCCGTGAGCAGACTGTGAACAGTATACTCATTCTTATTTTTCTCAGCAGAAATTCTGAAGTCATCAAATGACTCCGGTAGCGTGTTGAGTATCAAGTCAATTTTGACATCATTGTCAATTTGACCACCCATTAATGTGTACTCATCGATGAGTTGGATGAGAGATTCCACACTATCACGCACTGAACAGTCATGACCCATTTTCTGTCTTACAATGCGCTTGATAAGACTGGATCTAGCATGTCCATCGAGCCCGCCATATGTTACGTCAAGACGTCGCATAATATCATGCGCATACCATACATCACTATAACAAGGACACAGTGCATCTGACATACCACCCAAGATGTATTGTCTGGCCATGCCATTTGACCACATCCACATGTGATACTGTGCACGTTCTTCATCGAAAGATGCATCGGTCGGCAGACTCGGACAGGGAGTTTGCAGAACAAACAAATGTCCAAATGAATCCAAAAGTTTGACAATGTCACTTTTCCATCCAGGAAAATTTGGACCAGTCAAGGAATTGTGTACAATTGAATTAATGAGCGATGCAATAATAGACATATCTGAAAAACAAATAAGCGGATTAAAGTAAGCACATACTACGAATAATTGAAACAAATATGCATAGAACCTTTAGATAAAACAATGCGATTTGCTTTCTCCAATTGCCCAAGCTAATCTACCGCAAGCTGCTTCAACAGACGTTTACGGCAAATGCTCAACCAGACCAAAACAGGTCCTTTAATTTCTCTCCATGCCAGGTATCCGCCGGCAAAAGAAATTAATATTGGAGATCTTAAGACCATGTTCACCTATCCGGAGCAGGGACATCATTCATGAGTTATACTCCAGGCAACATCTAAGCCAATTAACCACAATCCTAACTCCGGATGTTAAAAGGCCATTTGGCATACGTACTCGACCCATACCGCATGCCATTTACATCCTTCGTTATCTCATTTAGATTAATCTTAGAGACCAGTGAAAGTTATCTCAATGCAAGCCGCTTCAGCAGACGTTTGCTTAGAGGCTCCCACTTCTCATCTTAAACTAAATGTTTTATTTAGAAACCTCATCGCATTAGAACTTGTAATTTATTTCTAACGCAAGCTGCTTCAGCAGACGTTTACGCTTCGAAATGCCTTACTTCTAATGAGAGGCCGTATTTGTGGAGGTCTAATGATTTTAGTTTGAAAATTAACCAAAATCCAGCTTAGTATTTTAATTCTAAAGGTTTCATGCGCACACATTATTTTATGTCTCATAAATTATCTCACATCTAAAATTCCATCATAAATTAATATGATTCCGGAATTTATAGACACAATTTAAACATAAAATAAATCACATAAAGCATGCTCAATAATTAAAATTACAACATGCTTAAACAGTAAATAAATAAAGCAAGTAAGCATGCTTTCCTATTATTTACTAGTGCGCACATAATAAATCACATCATAACGAGAATAAATTAAATATACAAATAAAATTCTCATGGCCCCTCTGATGCGATTACAAGGAAATAAATTAAATCTAACTATTACAAGATTTAATTCTGATACAGATCTTCAAATTGGGCCTCCGTTGGATTTGAAATCTGAATCGGACTGGGAAATCAGCATTTGGGCTTCAAATTAGGGTTTCAGGCCCAATCAACAGCGAAACCCTAGTTTTTCCATGTGTGCGGGCCGCCTCCGGGCCGACAGGCCCGAGCTGCAAAACCCTAGCAGCAGCCTTGCAGCCGCCGACCTTCACACAGCCGCCGCCAGCTCACCACGCCGGCCATCAACGTCGCGCAGGGCACCACACCGACCGCCGCCTGTGGCCCAGCCTCGTCCGACAGCAGCCGTCGCGCGCAGCTGCTCCTCCCGTCCTTGAAACGCGCGAGACAGAAACAGCACTACCGCGCGCAGAGACCTCGCGCGCGGCTTCTGTCTGCTGCCCATGACCGACGAGCCCGTCACCTGCCACCGTCACACGCCCGCGCACAGAGCAGCGTCCACCCTGAGTTTTGAAATGGCTACGACTCACATCCCCTGAGTTCGCGCGCGGCCATCTTCTTCGTGCAGAAAAAAATAGCACGCAAAGGCTGCCCACGGCGGAAACCTAGCCGCCGCCCTTGCTGCCTTCCGTCGTTTTGTGCACCACGGGAAAAAAATAGCTGCTCACCGGCGATTACAACGACGTGAGGATGAACGGGCGCAGCCCAGCCACGCAGCAGAACTGAATTCCGCCGCGCCGCCGCCACCGGCCGCCGCCATGGTCTCCGGAGCCACCGCCGGGTCTGACTGCTGGTCTGAACTGAACTGAAAAATTGTCGTGTCTTGAACTGTGTTCTTCGTGTCTTCTGGATCTCAGATTTTTACAGATTTGAATAAAAAAATACAAAATAGATCTAAAATCTATTACATGATTTTCCCTATCAAATCTAACCACGGATTTTCTCGTGGTAAAAACAAATCCAAAAACGAGGAGGCCACGAGAACAAAAACATCCACGACAATTCAAATCTATCCACAATAAATATAAACATACATATTTATTCAATCTTAATTTATTTATGACAGAGCCTAAAAATCCAAACCTTGCTCTGATACCAATTGTAGGATTTGAGTCTACAATAGACAACATCAGTTGTCATTTATTTCTTTAGCCGTTTGGATCGTTCTTAGGGTATCAAAACAAATCAGATTGAATAAATCAGGTGAACCCTATGCATGCTCCTAATATTTAATTACAAGTGATGGAACTACGGAATACCTGAACTCCAACGATTGATCTACAGATCTAGATCGGAGACAATGACGAAGGAGTAGATCTGGATGTGGGATCGATCCAAGCTATTGTGTTCCAACAGATCTGATCTTCTGATATGTTCCCTTGCTCCTCGGAAATCTGGTGAGGATACGCTACTGAGTTGAATCAGAGATCCGGAGAAATCGATCACTTCCTCCCAATGAAACAGTCGTCGCCCCTCTCTCTCTTCTCACATAGTTGTGTGTGTAGATCTGATAGAGAGGGGGCTTTTATAGTGCTAGGGTTTACAAAACCCTAACCCTAATGGGCTCTGAGCATCATGTGGGCCAGACCGGGGAACAAATGCAAATTAATAAAACATTATTTTAACCTTCACCACGGTAACAATGCTGACTCACCCCTTTATTACCACGTAATTTGGAACGGGTTGCATTAAACTTGAATGATCCACATATTTAAGGTTCCGGACATTCATTAATTAATTTGTCTTATGACAATTAGCCATAATTAATTAATCTCTTATTTCCTGAGTAGTACCACTCACTCATTTTCACTTATGCCTGAATTAAATAATTCAACCTGCAAGGTTTAGCATAATGAACCTTGTGAGCTCCTCAGGGAATGTCCCCATCCTAAAGCGGATATGATTACCTACATGTCCGGCCTAAGCAAGCCACACACAAACCGCCACACCTAAGATGCATGTATAAGAGTACATGAAAGACTCGCCACCATAGTAAGTCAAAGTGTGGTCAACTTATGTATGCCCCTTAGCCTTCCATTAGGTTTAAGATCATAACAAGTATCTAGAGATCTGGCTCATTCATATGTCAATTAGAATGGCACATCTCACTGTTGATCCCATCAATACATAAAGATGTACCGACACATCAAGTAGCTAGGATAAGCTCACTTATAAACTGATGTGCCGCAGCCTAAACCGACAGTCTATCCAGGGGCTGTCTCAGCCGTGATACTGTTTATATCTCGCTAGGTCAAACGATTCATATGATCCTCTGTGATCTCCTACACACCATATGATCATCTCTATAGACGAGATAATAGGATATTATAGTTCATATCGTATGTTTGTTATATCAGATAGCGACTATGTTGATGTAACACATTTATGAAGACCAGTGTATCAAACGAACACACTTAATCATAAATGCTTTTAGTATACAATCCCAACACTGAATCCATTAATCTCTAAGCACTTCAAATTTGAGAGGACAATATGTGAAGCTTTACCACCAAATAATGCACGCAAACCCTTGGCATCCTCTTTAAGGATAGGAGCCGATTCATCTATAGAAGGTATAGATATGTAATTAACCTTACAACTGTTGTCGGGATTTAAGATAGGGGGAGCTAAATCATGCACAAGATCATGTAAGCCACAAAATTTTACATTTCCATAGTGATCTCTTTCGAAAACTTGTAATAAGGAGCTTTGTATAAGGAGATTAAAAATATTGTTTCTGGTAGACTCCATATTTTTTTCATCACCATCAGTTTGGAGAAATCCTTCCGCAATCCAAAGATCAATCAGCTCATTTTTTTCCATCCACCAACCTTTAGGGGTAATCGAACACAACGCGAAGCACTTCTTCAGTGATGGTGAGAACAAGTTATTGAAGCTCAGTTTTAGTATCTTTAACACAGTATTTCCATCCCCTCCAAACTTTGAAAGCCAGTTCTTCTCAATGGAGACCCACTCATCTTTCGATTTACCACGCAACAAGCTCCCGACAACTTGGGCTGCTAGTGGCAAACCCTGGCATCTTCTTGCAATATTTGCTCCAATGATCTCAAACTCCGAGCTAACATTTCTTCCTCCAAAAGCTAAGGCTTTGATTATGAACCAGCAGTGGTTTCCTGATAACACTCCTAGTTCATGAATATCAAGTGTTTTCACGATGGCAGCGACTATTTCACTTTGTGAAGTAACTATGATCACATTTCCCTTCGCAGAACCAATCCCTTTCAAGGAATTGACAAATTGTTCCATTTGTCAGTCTTCATTCCAGACATTGTCCAGCACCAGAAGATACTTATTTTTTTTTTTCCAAACTGTTTCGCAGCTTCTGCAAGACAACCTCCCTGCTTCCATCAACGTTTTCTCCCGTAGATGATGCAGCAACACTCTTCAAAACGGTCACAGGATCAAAATTATTCTCAGAAACATGAACCCAGACACGTTTTTCGAAATGAGAAACAATCTTTCCATCATTGTACACTTTTCTAGCCAATGTCGTCTTCCCACATCCAGCCATCCCGACAATCGGAAGAATCGAGACAACTTCCTCAGCTGAGCAATCACTAGTCACAGTCTCCACTATTTTTGCCACATCATTCTCTCTTCCGACAAAAACTGGATCTACGTAGGATGAATCCGATTCCAGGTATGCCAGCACGTCTTCTCCGGCCCCTCGAGCAGGAGCAGCGGCCATTTTCATCTGAAGACCCAGCTCCGTTGCCTCTTCTTGAATTGATTTCAACTCACCCTTGATGTCCTTGATTTTTCGAGCCATTTTGTGACGGAATGCAAGAGATTTAGTGTTAAGGAAGAAACATCTAACCTTTTTCGTCATCTTGCCGCCTCTCTGCACTTTCTTGCGAAGGAGTTGATAGTTGAGCGCATCAAAAACGTAATCCGCGTAAAAAACCACAGCTTGGAGCTTCATCAGCCAGCGGGTGATGGATTTTTCGGTGACTTCTTTGGTGCCAGCATCTTCCAAGAATTTTTGAATCGTGACGACGGAGTCCTTCAGCTTCTCCAAGTCCTTGCTGAAATTCCTGATGAGACCGATCTCTTCCACGGAAAGCGCGATCAGGTTTTGCACCAGAACATCGACTGCGACTCCAACCACATCGACTGCCATTGTTAGAAAGCTACTGAATTTAGAGAGAGAGAGAGTGAGAATTTGGAAGTGGAAGAGATAGAATACCTACTAATTGAGCAACGACTATGATATTTTTTGGTATTATAAAAATGGTTGATTGTGTCCCCAGTCCCCACTCCTGGCTGTTTGGTGAAGGCATATGCAATCAAGATTTTATGGGTTCGCGATATTTTATGAAAAAATAAGAATACCACACCCATTGCAAGGTGTTTTCCTTCCTATTCTCAAACTTGTGACCTATATTTTAATCACTAAGTTCGGATGTGGGAACATCGACAATGATATTTACTTTCCGAATGTGCAGGTTAATTATGTGTGAAGTGCTAAAATAAATGAACAAAAAAGTTAATATAAATGGTGTCTTTCAAAGTAATTTAATGAGTTATATACAATTTTAAAAGCTGAAAATTTAAATTGAACCACATAGTGAATGGAGACTAATGTGTTCGTATGAGAACAGTCGAAGTTTGAACGATCCTTATCACTATAATTTTTATTGTGTATAGAATCTACGATTTATTTTATGATGGAAAAAGGCAAACGCCTGTTATGATGTAGCATTACATTATTTAAAGAAGTTAGCAATATTATAAAAAATTGAAAGATTAGTTGTTGTTTTTTGGATGCTGACATGATTTGCAAATTGTACTAAAATATTTTGAGACAGTACAAAAAAGAAAACTTATTTAGAGACTTGGACAATACACAAAATGCCTAAAATATCATTGTCTCTCGAGAGTTTAACCAAAATTAATACAAATCTAACCACTCCATCTTAATTAATTGTCAGTACCTAGTTGACTTTTTTAATTAAAAATCAGGGAATAAACATATTTATATAGAATTTATTAGCTACCATACGATTTTTGTTTAGTCGCCTCTTCATAATTTTATGTAGAATTGTCAACTACCAACTGGCCCCCCCACTTGAAGGTTACTAATAATTTATCAATGAGATTTGAAACTCACGTTTTAACATGAACATGACATATACTACCCAAAAAAAATTAAATTTAATTTCTTATTTTAATCATCAAATAATAGTTGTCCAAAACTATCTATAACCACCAACTTAAGAAACAGAAACCGAATTTTTGGCGCGCACTAAGCTAATATTCATTTCTTGTCGCGTGAATCGACCATAGCCTAAAACAACCACCTAATCTAGGTTAATGCTAGACCATGCATGAGCACCTTAGTAACATTTGCAAGTTCTACAGCCATGCTGCAAACTGCAAATCAATCTAAAAGCTTTTCTTAAGAAGGCCAAACAAACTAGCAACAAATCTATTTAATATATACTCTAACAAAACCGTATCAGATTTCAAAAGTCGGGGAAAATCCATCCAAGCATCTAAAATCCTATCAAACTTACTTTGCAGAGCAACATATTTTTTGTAAACAAAAAAGAAAAAAAAAAATACCATCTAACACAAATGCAGAGATAAATTAATACTTCACCAGATTTCAAGGAGTTTCACCAACAATGTAATTTGAAATTCAAACTTAAAAAAATATTGAAGTCATTGAATTCCATATTTATAAATAGGAGATGACTTCACATATCTACGACTCCAAACCCGTCTCCACAGCCTCATTTGATCACGCTCTTGCCCCAAAGTACTCCTATATGAAATCTGCACAAAACTGAATTGATTAAAATAACAAAGAAATAAATACACTGATAAAATGCCTCATAAAGAAAATATTTATATCATATAAAAATTGTACAATCAATTTCCAACGTCTTGATAAAAACAATAATAAAAATATAATAATTATATTTATAAAATAAAATTGTATTATCTAATTTTGCTAATGGGCCGGATTCACAGAATATTTAATTCATAAAATTACATTATGATTGATATATGTATATAAGTATTAGTTGTTAATTGCCATGCAAATGTGTCCAGCTGGAGGAGCTGACTATAGATTTATTAGTTTTCTCTTTGTCTCCTTTATCATCATTGGCAGAGCTAGAGAGAGAGAGAAATCAGACAGATCATCTCAATAAGATCATTGTTTACTCTTCCGTGGATGTTGTCGTGCCCCCAAACCGGGCCAATGTGACAGACCCACGTGTGAACAATGCACGCTAAGGATTTTAGTGGTTTAAACAATTTTCGACATTTATTCAATTAGTAGCGGAAGCAAATAAACATTTTCAAAAAGGGACTTGATTTTATTCTCAAAAGATAGGAGTTTAAATCTCAAATGATAATCAAGAGTTCAAGTGTAGCGGAAGCAAATAACGCATTCACAAGCAAGTGTGGATAATAGATAATAACAAATGAATTCTGTGAAGTGCGAATAAGTAAGTGTGACACAACGTTGTCAAACTTACCTCGCATTGACAGTTCGGTGCTAATCTTATCCTTACTGTTTAACTCTGACATTCACATGTCAAACCTTATCTGTTTACCTTTGACACTAACAGGTCAAAGTTATCCGAATCTGTTTGTTACAACTAACTCCTATCTTTTAGGAAACTATATTTATCTGTTTTGTGACGTTTTTACAGGTCCTATTTATTAGGTTTCAAATATATTATGTTTATTTACTATATCTTATTATATTCTATTATTAATTCTTGTTCCTAAATAATAGGGAGCACCTCTATATCTTTATTTACCCCCACGTGAGTTAGTGGGAGTTCATTTTTGTTGTATGAACAGGTAAAGACGTGGAAGAAGACTCGATCCTCTGCAAAGTAGTGGAAAGCTTGTACGTGTGCTCCAAGACAAATAAATAGAAGACGAAGAAGACTAGAGACGTGTGGATTAGAGGTTAGACACATATTCATACGAGCTCTCTAGGCTGACTGGTTCTCCAATCATTCACCAAGTGCATGAAGTCTACAATCGAGTTGTGGAATCCATCTCCGGAGAGTGAATCCTACGGTGGAGGAGTAATTGGGTTGTATCGTGTAGTTTTGTGTGTGATTGCTTTCTTAGGAATTTTTCTAAGGAGTGAACTTAGAAAAAGTTCTATCTTGTATAGTATTCTGTTCTTCACTTGTATAAACTTTGTTTTGAATAAGTGAAAACTATTTGCCGTGTGGCTCTCGAGGGTTTATGATTTATAAACCTTCGGAAAATTTATTCCGCTGTGTCAAACTCTTTCAATTTTGCGTGTGTTAAATCCTTTGACTTTCGAGTGTCAAACATTTGTTTTACTGTTTCTTTGACATCATTGTGTTAAACTCGGGCACTAAATTATATCAATTGGCGTCACAAGCCTCTACTTGACGGACTAAGTATTTTGTTCCAGAGCGCAGTTTTTCACAATGGACATGTCAAGTGTGCCAGCTCGTCCTCCCGTGTTGGATTGCAATGGGACTAACTACAACATGTGGAAATCTCGTATGCGAATTTGCATCAAAGCTGTTGAAGAACGAGCTTGGGCTGCTGTTGTTGTGCTATAGTATACCTATAGAACTATGCGTAAGTATACGCAATCGACAAGTAATATAGTCTAGGAGACCAGTTATCGAACCCTAGAGAGTGTTTATTCAAGCTGTGCACACAATATTGCTTGCAAAATAGGTTTGGTACTCATTTAAATGTGCAATAAACTAAAGTGAAAAGCAAACTAAAATGAACAAGATTAACAATCCTTCTGATCATAAACTAATCACAAATGACCACTAACACGTGCAAACAAAGGAAGAGAAACACACTTGAGTTATAGATTTTCAATCTTTCACTGTCCTATATGCTAGAGCATAGGTCTCGCATGAACTCTGAGTCTTAAAACCACACAAAGTGCCTAGCAAGTTTCCACTCTACTATATCTACACCTTCCTATCATACATCATATTCCTATGCTTCCCATGACAGTCAAATGAAGAGAATTTAGATCTGGGTTATTTGTTAAGTTGTATCCCCTCATATGCCTATGTAAGAAATACAATTGTTTATGACTTCCTCAACCTATATCTCCTTCCGGTCTCAATAGGTGGTATTTCTCAATCCACATCCGTGCTCAAGAGAACAATCATTTCAAAATCATAAACAAACTCAGATTCAAGCAAAATCGGCCATTAACATATATTTAAGATCAAATCAAGAATCCACAACCCAAGTGCAAAATGACTTAGCTCATATTTAAACTAAAAATAAAATAAAACTTAAACATGTTCCAACTATCCTTCATTGTATTGGCTCAAAACATAAACTAAGAAACAAGAAAACCAGCAACACTGTGCCCAGTTGCTGCTGCTCTTCTCCTTCCTCCATCTCTGCACAGCCCCCCAAGTTTTCCTCTCTCTAAAATGTGGCTTGTCCAAGAAGAAAAAATGGTGAAAATCCCCTTTTGTTGTGCCCTACTTTATCCAAAAAAAAGGTGTGCTGCCTGTTTTGCCCTTGTGTGCTGTCTCCAAAATTCGAGTGACACTTATAAAGCTAGAAACAGCTCTGAAAAGCACTTTTGCTTTTGTGACAGCAAAGTGGTCCCCCCTGGTGCAGTCTCTCAGCTCCCAGTAATGCTACTCCCATGCTCTTGTATAACAGTCAGCAGATTTACTCTTTCACTTATTTGGCTTGAAACCTGGTTAATGTCACTCTTTTTCCTTGCAAAACAACTAAAAACAGCAAAACACAACTATACAAGACATAGAATGCAAACAAAGGTAACTACTACACAATAACAACTTAAAAAGGGTTGAAACACTCGAAAGAACATAAATGACACCTATAAAACACTAAAATAATAACTCCTTTAGGGAGTTATTGTTGGGTTTTGTATACTGAAAGCATTTATTATAATGAGTATACAACGGTTTATTTCTCCTATCTGTTAACAATCTTACATGTATGAACAATAGTATCCTCTTGTCTCACCGATAGGGACGATCATACGACGTGTTGTAGATCGCAGAAGACAGTATGATCACTTGACCTAGTGAGACATAAACATAATCACAGCCGAGACAGCGTATGAGGATACGTCTGTCCGGATGGCTGCGGCATTGTCGGAATAAGTAATCTGTCTTGGTTACTTGACATGCTGGTACGCAGAGGTGGTGTATTGATGGACCGCAGTGAGATGTATTCATCTGTCTGACATCAGCGAATACAAGATCTCGTTATATTGATTGAGTCCAAACCCTAACGAAGGTTCAGGGGTTTGCACGGATTGACTGTTGCTTTGACTTGCCATGGTGGAGAGCCTGAGTAACGTGCTCGTATATCCGCATCTTGGGTAACAGCAGTTCGTGTAGTACCGCCTGAGACTGGGTTTAGGTATCCATATCCGAGTAATAGGATGGGGATATTCCCTGAGGAGCTCAATAACATTCATCGTGCCAAAGTCCGGTAGGCTGATTAAGTTCAGGCACGAGTGATAAGGATTGAGTGGTACTACTCAGGAATTATAAGATATTAATTAATTGTAGATAGAGCTTGTCAGAGGCTCCAATTAATTAATGGATGTCTGGTAACCTTAAATATGGGGATTCTCAATTAATGCAGCCCGTTCTCATAACGTGGTAATAAAGGGGTAGGTCAGTATTAATTCTGTGGTGAAAAAGAATTAATATTAATTAATTAATTGTGTCCTGGGTTGTGGACATGGGAATTAATTAATTTATAGGCCCACTTTATTATTTGCATTAGGTCCCAGGTCTGGCCCAAATAAATATGCTGAATTGAGCCCAGTAGCCCATTAGGGTTTATAACCCTAGGTCTATAAATAGACAGCTCTCTCTCATAAGTTGTAACACAGTTGAAACACACTAAACCTAGGAGAGAGAGAGAGGGGCGCCGATTTTGACTGGAGAAGGAGGAGAATTTCGATTCTGGTCCTGCTCAGATTACAAATCTACGGAGTCCTCACCAGTAGTAGATCTGAACAGCATTGGGATACAGCCCTGAAGATCTGATCTGGAGAACAAGATTTCTTTTCTTCTTCTTTGTTATTTTCGATTTTTATCTTAGAAATTAGATCTCTAATTTCTACTTCCGCAGATAAAATCGGATTGCGTGGTTGAATTAAAGTTGGAATTCAAACTCAAAAGATCGAATCAGACACTACGGAGTTACGGTAAATCTATCAATCCACAAATCTGAGTATTAAATTCATAGGAGCATGCTAGGGTTTATTGTTTATTTAATTGTGCACAATATCCATAAATCGATCCGATTCAAATTGGTTTTGGTGATTCGGTTCACGGGAAAACCCTACAGTTATCAACCCCCCAAACTTAAGATGTTGCTTGTCCCCAAGCAACAAAGACACAAACAAAAGGCTGAAACAAACAAACAAACAATAACACATAATTAAGCCCTCATGAGATAGTCAAATTTAGCCTAAGCAACATTACATCATCCCCTCAGCAAAATTGTAAAAGGAAAGGCTTAACAAAATTGTCCATGATAAGTATGAAATTGATAAAAACATATTTCATCGGTTTAACAAAGCACCTCAATCAAATTTGAAATCCCATGTTCCAAAAACAAAGATGCCTCAACATCAGCTAGCACAACTTTTCAACCTGACTCAAGCTATTTCATCAAGCTCAGTGATAAGCAGGGTTTCAAAAATACAGTTCTCAGGGGGTAGGATGTTACTACCTTTATCGGGTATGCTTCGAAGTAGGGCCGCAACTTCCTTGAAGCTGTGATTAAAGCTAGGGCGAGCTTTTCCAGTGGGGTATATCTGGTTTCTGCATCAAGCAGCGGCTTGCTTGCATAATGTACTGGGTGCTACTTTCCGGTATTCTCTCGGACTAGCACTGCTCCAAGCGCGTGCTCGAAAATGGATAGGTATAGTAGCAACGATTCTCCCTGTTTGGGTTTTAACAGAAGCGGCGGGCTCGCCAGATATTCCTTTAGTTGCTCAAGTGCTCTCGTGCATTTGTCTATCTACTCAAACTTTTTCCCTTTCCGGAGGACTTGGAAAAACTCGTGAGTTATATCGGAGTACCTGGAGATGAATCTGCTCAAGGCCGCGAGTCTCCCTGTCAGCTTCTGGACCTCCTTTGGGTTCCGGGGATGCGCGATGTTCTGGACCGCCCTTATTTGAGTGGGATCTGCCTCTATGCCTCGCCCGGTAATGATGTGCCCTAGGAATTTCTCTGAGGCGACCCCGAAGGTACACTTTGCGGGGTTCAGCTTCATGTTGTATTTGTTCAGTATTTCGAAAGCTTGCCTCAAGTGGAGCACATGGTCTTTTGGGTTCTTCAACTTCACTAACATGTCGTCGATGTATACTTCCATTATTTTTCCTATTAGTTGCTCGAACATCTTGTTGACGAGCGTCTGATATGTCGATCTGGCATTCTTTAGCCCGAACGAGATCACTTTGTAGCAGTAGATGCCTTTACTGGTCATGAAGGCGGTCTTTTCTTGATCGTCGGGGTGCATTTGGATCTGATTATATCATGAGAAAACATCCATAAAGCTTAGCAGTTCATGCCCTGCAGTTGCGTCAACGATGCAGTTGATGTGGGGAAGTGGGTACGGATCCTTTGGGCACGCCTTGTTGAGGTCGGTGTAGTCCACGCATACCCTGTTTTTGCCATTCTTCTTCTTGACTACTACGACATTGGCGAGCCATGTTCGGTATTTCACCTCTCGTACTGACCCGATTTCCAGCAACTTTTGGATTTCTTTGATTATTGTCTCGTTCTTTTCTGCTGGGAACTTTCTCCATTGCTGTTGCACTGGTTTACGGTTCGGGTCTACTTGTAGCCGATGCGTCATGATTTCTGGGTTGATTCCTACCATATCTTTATGGGACCAGGCAAATACAGCCTGCTTGGCTGCTAGGAACGCGACCAATTGCATGCGAAGGTTGAAGGCACCGCCTTCAGCTGATGCAGCCATGGACGCCCCAACAAGGCGTTGTAGGCACTAGGAGCATCTATGACCAAGAAAGAGACGTCGTGGTGCGCTCCTCCACAGTAGGTTGGTAGTACCACCATTCCTAGCGTCATTTGTATCCTGCCGTTAAACCCGATCAGCGGCGTATGATTGCGGATTATCTTGTCCTCGGGCAACTTTATCTCTTTTAATGCGTGCAGGAACAGGATATTGGCAGAACTCCGGTTGTCGACCAGGATTCTCTTTATGAGGTAATTCGAGATGAGCATCAATATTACCTGGGCATCATCGTGTGGGTGGCTCAGCCCCGGTGCCTCGTTGCTTGTGAATTCGATTGGTGCGTGCTTTGGGTTCTTACGGGGTGCTACCGCCTCTTTGCGCGTGAGCCTCCTAGCTTTTTTCGAGGCCGACTGGGTTATGCCACTAATCTTGGACCCTCCGGTGATGCAGTTGATGGTGCGGACCGGTATGGGGGATTTTTGGGCGTCCTCCTTTGTGGGTTGCTTTTCTTCGGACTGCTTCTCTCTGCTCCAGGTCCTCTTCCCCCAGTCCGACAAATACTCCTTCGGGAGTCCTTTCTTTAGCAACTCCACCACTTCAAGCTGGAGTGCCCTGCAGTCCGCAGTGGTGTGCCCATGGTCATTGTGAAACTCGCAGAATTTCTGGACGTCGCGTGACGCAGGATCGACCTTCATCTTCTGTGGCCATCTTACTTTCTCCGGCATACATCGGAGTACATTTTGGACTAGGTTGGCTGGATCGATTGACAACGTGTATTCAGGTACGTGCGGGCCCAGGGCATTGATCTGCGCGGGCCTATTGTATGGGTGAGCTCGAGGAGGACGCCTGTCTCGTGCTTCGCGTCAACCTTCCTCTCTGACAGAAGGTCGCCAGCTTCGTCTAACACAACATTGACTGACTCCTGAATTGTTTGAGTGTCAAGGTTGTACACTCGATAGGCTCGGCTGTTGCTAGCATACCCAAGAAATAGGGCTTTACTGCTCCTTGTGTCCAGTTTGGTAAGATAATCGCTGTCGTTCAACACATAACAAAGACAACCAAAAACATGTAAGTACTTCAGGTTAGGTTTCTTACCATTCAGGATCTCATAAGGAGTGGTCTTTGTTCCAGGACGAAGATAGACTCTATTGATCAAATGACATGCAGTGTTGACAGCTGCAGCCCATAACCTTTTGGAAAGGTTCTTTGAGTTTAACATAACCCGTACCATTTCCTGAAGTGTTCAATTATTTCTTTCCACCACACCATTCTGTTGTGGTGTCTTGGGTGCTGAGAACTCATGAGAAATTCCCTTTCTTTCACAAAATTGGCTGAAGCTTTCGTTCTCAAACTCTCTGCCATGATCTGTTCAAATTCGTATGACACTGGAGTGATAGAGTTTCTTGAACTTCTTGTACAACTTCTTAAAGTGATCAAAGGCTTCAGACTTTTCTCTCAAGAATTCGACCCATGTAAATCTTGAAAAATCATCAGTACACACTAACACATATTTCTTTCGGCCTATACTTTCAACTTCAATAGGTCCCATCAAATCCATGTGAAGTAATTCAAAGCATGTGCTAGTGTTAACAGAATCAGTGACAGGATGAGATGCACGAGTTTGTTTACTTTTGTGCATGGATCACAAACTTTGTCAGAATTGAACTTTAAGTTAGGGACTCCTTTGACAGTATCAGCTTTGAGTAGCTTTTGAATGCAGTGAGTACTTGCATGTCCCATTTTCTGGTGCCACAGTTCAGCTTCGTCAGGCTTTGACACCAGGTATCTCCCATCTTGTTCAGTTTGATAGCAGTTATCTGAAGATCTACTGCCAAACATAACACATTTATTAGACTTATCATATACTTCACAAACATCTTTGTCAAACTTGACAATCATCCCATCGTCGCAAAGTTGACTTATGCTGATCAAATTTGCTGTGAGACCTTCCACATACAACACATGTTGAAGTTTTGGAAAGTCTGGTACATTCAGTGTTCCTTTGCCAGTAATTTTTCCGTTGGCTCCTCCTCCATAAGTGACTGATCCACCACAAATTTCTGAGTAGTAGGTAAGACATGATCTATCTCCTGTCATATGTCTGGAGCAGCCACTGTCAAAGTACCATGTACCTGCAATGTTAGTTTTTAACGAAGTATACACAACAAAACAATTTGAACCTGTTTTCTAATTTTCATCCGCAATTCTTTTTCAACAGAAAGGCTTGATGTGACCTGCCTTGTTACAGTAATGACATACATACTTCTTTGACTTCTCCTTATCGTTTGGCACTCTGGTGTCAGACTCCCCCTTTGTGAATTTGATCATGTTCTGAGGATCAAAAAGACTAGAACTGGGAGTTGTTTGATCTTCATACCCAAGTCCACTTCCATTTGATGTCTTAGTGGCAAGGATCTCATCAAGAGTGTGGGGACCTTTAAGGGTCAGTTCATGTGGAAGAGCAAGGTACTTCGTGAGCCTCATTGATGATACTCAAGGACAGTGTGGGTCAACATCTTGAAGAATACGAGTGATGTCTTCGAAGCCTTCAAGAAATGGAAGGTACTGATCACAAATCAGTTAGGAAGGAAGATGAATAGGCTACGAACTGACAATGTCCTTGAGTTTGCCCGAAGGTGTTCGAGAGGTACTATTCAAAGGAGGGTATTGTGAGGCTCAAGACAATGGTTGGAACACCTCAGCAGAAATTGGCGGAGAGGTACAATCAAACATTGCTGGAATGAACGAGGTGCATGCTGTTAAGTGCAAAGTTACCCAAGTCGTTCTGGGAAGAAGCAATGACTACAGCAGCTTATTTGATCAACCGGTGCCCCTTGACTGCACTAGGTTCAAAGATACCGGAAGAAGCATGGTCTGGTCATCCTCCAGATTTCAGCAACCTTAGAGCTCTTTGCTGCTTGGCTTATGCAAATATCAAAGGAGATAAGCTTGGGAGGAGGGAATCAAAAATGCATTTTTATTTGGTACCCCAAAAACTTGATAGCGTATTTTGCAACACGCTATTCTGCAAGTGTACGGACCACTGCAGAGGGCAAGTAATAATTTATCGAACACAAAGATTGTAGGCTCGAAATATAACCAAGCACTAAAATGTAGACACTTACTACTATCTAGACAACCGGTGAGGTGAATTTGTTTACTAAATCTAGGCAATATTGAAAAGCAATATTTAAAAAGACAATTAAAAGTATTTGAGTTTAGAAAATCAGAGGAAACTAGGATTCCAGGGCAATCCACTTATGAAGAACGATTAAACAACATTTATCCAATTCAATTCCAATTTAATTTCCAAAAACATGGGTTAATCTCATTTATGTTATCAGGCGATTCTCTCGAATTCTAAACCATAACTTAGATATAAAAGACCTAGTGACTCCTCTCGGATACGCAAGAGGACTTTTACTCTTGATAAAAACCTTAGATTTTACAACCCTTTAATAATTAAAATTCCTCTCGGATATTTAGTTTATCAAATCTAATTATCTTGCATCTAATTGATAACCTAGACCTCTCGGTTCAAAAATCACCAATTCGAATTACAATCAATGGCTAAGATCAAGTAATTAATGAAAACTCAGCATAATCAAAATATCAATAGAAAAGGAAAATCAAATCAGATGAATAATTAAATAACGTTCAACAAAGTTTCAAAACCCTAGAATCCACAGAGGACATAGCCAATCATGCTAAGTTCCATAAAAACAGAGAAGTAAAGAGTCAAAAATATAGAAAACATGAAAACCCAAAACCCGTAGTCTTCGATTTCAAGTCTTCAATCTTCGCTCTTCAAGTCTGCTCCGTTCTAGCTTTCTCCAGAGGTTCGTCTCTCAAAAATATGGTGAAGGGTCATTTTTGAGTCTTGGGAGCCTCTATTTATACTTATCTTCTCAAAATCCAAAAAGATATGGGATTTGGACCAGAAATTCATCAAATTAACCCGATCGGCGACCCGTATACCCGACTGGCGACCGCCAATTTTGTGCACGGGTCACCAGTTTTGTGCTGTAGGTAAATAAGAGAAAAATACAAAATCGGCAACCCGTCTACAAAATCGGCGACCGCCGATTTTGCATTCTGGGTCGCCGTTTTTGTCACGAACGTGCGCAGTCTCACGGTTTTGGCTATAACTTTTGCTTCCGAACTCCGATTGACCCGATTCCAGTTGCATTGGAAAGCTAACTCAAAGATCTACCTATTGCCATGCTCCATTAGCTCGAATTCCATGTGTGGAGGAGTTCGCGACTGCTTCTTTGAACATCAACTGCTTTCGGTACGGGTTTCCATTGAATTTTGGCCTAAAACGTATTTGGGTTCGGTCTTTTCTCACTTCTTCCTCTTCCTGATGCAAACAAATATCGATTGGCTCCATGGTACTCAGTCATATCCTGTAAACGGCTCAATTGTGCGTTAAACCGGCATAAACAACCCAAAACCAAACCAAACGTAATATTTTCTAAAAGAATATAAAAACGGCACAGAAATATCACTTAACGATCTGATCCAGGGCAAATAGTGAGCAAATTCACATCAGTAAAATGCACAAAATGAGTGTTTATCATACCCCGAAGGAGTGAAAGAGTACAAGTTATGGTGTTTCGAGCTACATATAAGAAAGTGCATCATTAGTAGGAATGTGGTATTCAAAGGGGAGCTGGTAGAAGATCTGGATAAAGGGGCTGAGAAACTAATAAATGTTTATCGAGAAACAAGTTAGTCCTCCCAAAGAACATTTATTTAAGGAATTGACTGACAGGGTCAAAGGAAATAGATCAGTTGCTTAGATTGAAGTGAAGTTAACCACTGGGTCGAAGAGTGCATTAATCACTGTAAAATCTATAGATAAAATGCAGCAACAGTGACAAATAAATTTATAATCCAAGTCGAACACAAGGGAATTGTGGGGGGGGGGGGGGAATTACCTTATGTACTAATTCTAGTTCTATGATTTATTGTTTGAGTAAACAAAATTTGTGTTTTTTGGTTTTGAAAATAAAGATAACATAAACAAGAATTAAGGAGGTTTTTGAAAAGCAATTTAAAGATACAAATTCCAGGGCAATCAAACCAATCAAAACAAATGCTAAATCAATCAACTCTGCATACAGTGGGAAATCAGAGTAAAATACAATAATTCCTGAGTCGGATAATTATAGCCTAGGTTACTTTTACGTGATTGTATATGCTTTTTCGGTCTCAAGAACACATCAATAATCAACCTCATAAAAACAACAGATTTATTCCCTAAAATTAATTCTTCTTTTTAGGACATAAACCAATTGTATTAATATTCCTCTTCCTGTTATTAATCTTCTCCTCTTGGTCTTTCGATTAACAATTATAAACCTAGAACCAATTTCATCTCTTGATCCTTCATTAATTCTATATTCATTTAATTAAACCAAGAATTTAAACCATGCTACTGGAGTTGATTAATCTAAACTTGCATAAAGATTGATTATTCATAGCCCTAGAACCCGCTAAGGTTTCTAGCCACTCATCGCAGATAGAAACACAGAACAATAGAAATTAAATTGCATTGAAAATAAAACTTACAAGAAAAATAATGGGGATTCATATTCTCGTGTTCCTCCAACTCTAAAAAAAAAGACTGAATGCTTGATTGACTGAATGCCTCTAAGAACTCGAAAATATGTGGCTTTATATAGTGGTGGATGTGTATCTTATAAGATCTAGGGCTAAATATATCCTAATTTGCTTTGAATTTTTCTTTCCCGAGCTCTGTGTAGGTTGACGTGACAATGTCCATGTCGATCTTCCTATCGCTCGAATCCACGTCAGCTACGACCCCTCCAAGTCGGTCATCGCGGGACACATTGAGCGACATGGAGATCTTTCTCCACTTCTTCGAGCTCAGCTTCTAAGATATGTCTTGCTATGCTCTGTACGAGACTGAATCTTTCTTATGCTCTCAGCATGGTTAGTATGTTCATGGCCGAACCTAGGAAAGAGCATTGGATGGCTCTGAAATGGGTTCTTAGGTATGTTCGAGGAACAATTAGGAAGGGACTAGGATTTGAGGATGATGGTACGAGCTCGGGGCTCCTAGTCGAAGGCTTTGTGGACTCGGATTGTGCAGGGTATATAGATACGAGGAAGTCTTTGACAGGTTTTGTATTCACATCGTATAGAATTGCAATTAGTTGGAGAGCTAGTCTGTAGAGGGTAGTTGCCTTATCTTCGAGGAAGCGGAGTACATTGCCTTGACTGAAGCGATTAAGGAAGGTCTGTGGTTGCTCGAATTCATGAATGAACTGGGGATTGATCAAGAAAAATGAAGATCTCCTGTGATAATCAAGGTGCTTTACATCTGGCAAAAAATGATATTCATCATGACAGAACTAAGCTCATCGGTGTGAAGTTTCATTTTATTAGAGAAGTGGTAGCAGCTGGTGAGGTCGATCTGCACAAGGTCAATACCCTTGATAATCCTGCGTATATGATTACGAAGCTAGTTCCCAGTACTAAGTTTGAGTACTATTTGGAACTGATCAGACTGTTGAGGTCGAACTGAATAGAAGATGTCAAGCCGAGGTGATATTTAGCCTAAGGTGGAGAATTGTTGAAGTAGTCTCAATATAACTCGAGGAAATGGTTCGTGTGGGCGAGGAGATTGGTTCGAGAAAGTGGGTCAAATCCTTGTTGGTCGAGAAACTCGAGGAGCTTTCCGAGTTGGATAGATATGGAAAAGATATGATGTATATCTTATTTCTTTGTTGGACAATGTTTATCCTTATAATCAGTATTAGATTTGAATAATAATTAATCTATTTGAGATAAATTAGAATTTAGATATCTTTACCATATCTTTATATTCCATGTATATCTAGGAACCTCTCCCTATATATATCCCTACTCCCCATCATTGTAATTTGTCACATATTTTGTATTTTCTCCATCATAATAAAATCTTCACCAAGGAAGCTTGAAGAGTGAATGTAGAGCATACGCTCAAGCCACTATAAATTATTGCGATTTTTTTTATATTTGTTATTTGTATTTGGAATCACTTATTTCACAACAATACTCTGTGAAATTGATAGTTTTTTACCACTATATTGCTACTATCAATGCTAGGGATCAATATCAAAGCACACTTATGTAAATGAAAACTAAAAAAACTCCTAAGAAAAGAAGTCTAAATTACATAAAGATATGTGAATAAAATATACTTATTAATTAGCCACAAATCAACTCGACTTAATTCTACAAGAAAAACAGTGAACAACAATGGTTAAAAACTATTGTTAAAGGGTATTCGGTAGTGTTGTCGTAGGGGGTGTTGTTAAAAGTATACGCTGAAAGACAACGGTTTTCCAACCGTTGTCTTTTCTACAAAAGACAACGGTTGAAAACCGTTGTCTTTTTTAAAAAAAAGTGTTGTCTTTTCTCTGAATAGACAACGGTTGTAAACCGTTGTCTTTTATAGAAAAGACAACAGTTATAAACTGTTGTCTTTACTACAAAAACTGTTGTCTATTGTCGGAAAGACAACTGTTTAAAGTCGTTGTCTTTTCTCCTTAAGACAACAATTTTTAACTGTTGTCTTTTCTCCTAAATAACAACGGTTTCAAAATATTGTTTATGGCAGAAAAGACAACGGTTTGACCCCGTTGTCGTAAGCTGTTGCAATTAATCTGTATATTTTCAATTATTAATTTATTATCAAATACAAAATTTGCAATGTTCAAAATTCATATCATCATATTCAACTCAAAAATATACAACTCATCAAATACCAAACATTTTAATATTAATCATGTAAAAAAGTATCCAACATCTCATCTTCAATAACACTCATAAATATTCAAAATCAATCCATATCCCAAAATCACAATTCAAAAAACAATGTGATCGTCTAATATTTTTTGAATTTGCTACGCATACATGTAATCGTGTACTGTATTCACCCATTCCATGCGAACATCATCAATATCCACAATGTTGTAGCTCCTATTGTTGAACTGTTAAATAAAAGATCATACATTAAATAGACAATAAACCTTAATATTTAAAATTTGATATGAGTATAGTTAAGTATTACCAATGGCTGCAATGCCTCGATCGTCTCAACATCAGAATCAATTATTTTTTTCATGTACTTCATTACATAGTATCCGCACTGAAATCCATCAGGTTGTAGAATGATTAGAGATAGATAAATATTAGCATTGTGAGTTGTACTATTTCGTATAATATATAGAGTTGGTCTCCTGAGAGACGGTCTCACTATATTTTATTGTGAGACGGATCAAGATCCTTACCCACCTTATTCCACTCCACCTACTCCCTTCTTCCTCCTCCACGCCATCTTCAAAACTAGAATTACATCATTTAAACTAAATGAATACATCATTTACAGTAAAGGAATACATCATTTGAGAACAAAAAAAAAACTTAATTGCTGAAAAAAAAAAAACTTAATTGTTGAATACATCATTTACAGTAAAGGAATACATCATTTACAGTAAAGGAATTTTTAGCTGTATCTTGACGGAGGCCATAGGGTTCTTGAACGGCGATGAGAAATCCAAACTTCACTCCAATTTATACAACATTATTTCCTTTCTCATCTTCAAAGCTTTTCCCTCTCCCTCTCTCCCCCCTTCTATCTCTCTCTCTCTCTCATGCCCTCTAAAACCCATCGTTTCTCTCAAGAATGTCAATTAATTGCAACAAGCTACAAAATCTCCCACAGGAGGAACAAGGAGGCCGTTTCTCCACAAGGGAGTAGAAGTGGTGTCGCAATTCGCGCAGCGGCGAGCGAGAAGAGGGTCGCCGGCGGACGAGACGTTGGCATGGGTGCCGCCGCGGTGGGGCTTGGTGGAGGAAGGAGGGGGCGTGTGCTTGGAGGGGAGAATGTTCCAGCCAAAGTTGGAGATGCAGGAAGAGCGCTTCTTGTCGAGCTGATGGTGGTTGTCATGATGATTAGTCCCCTTCGTCAAAACCTCTGTGGCCATTGCCCATGGAGAACAGCATAGGGAACGAGTTGTTGGGGAAGAAAGTTTTGTTGAGGGAAAGGAGTAGGAGAACGATTTATATTTTGGATAATATCCATTAAAAGATCCATTTAAAAATATGGGTAGGATTAAATCCGTTTCACAATTAAATATGATGAGACCGTCTCATAGGAGACTTTGCCTAATATATATTGTGAGTTGGATAGAACGGACATGCATTTAAAAACACGAGCTAAACATTCAAACGAAAAATAATAATTAATTGATAAACAATTCTCAGTAAGTGTAATGTTTTTTAGTAATCTTTATTTATTTTTGTTTCATAAATCAATTATCGGTGGCAATTCTTCAATAATTTTATGCATTATTATTAGATTATCTTTATTAGTGACCGAGTTATAATCCAGTCATTAATAAAATATTAATTTTTCATCATCCACTACATAACTTACCAACTATTATTATTTTTTTTCACTATCAGTGACCCAACCCAACCTACCTTTTTAAGTAAAATGTTATTTTTTCTCACTTTCAATATAATAAAAAAATAAAAACAATCTCTTAAATTTCTAATTAAATAAATAATTATTATGCATTATCAATTTATAATTTAGTTGGCGAATAAGAATTACACACTTAATTGAAAATAATATATAAAATCACAAAACACAAATTAAATATTTATCAATAATTATTTAAATAATATATAATCAAATTGTACCCAAAAATATGTTCAAAGTACCACTGTGCATGATAAATTAGTTTTAAGGCAGTCATCCTCGTTCGGCAGTCCATCCACGGTCACACAAGTTAAGCATTTTTTCTTTTTAATTTAATGTTTTTGTCATCCTTTTTTTATTCTCATCAGTGACCGGTCGTGACCCGGCTATTTAATAAAATATTTATTTCTCTTTCATCCACTACACATTTTATAACCTAATATATTTTATCTTTCTATCAGTGACCTCAACCCAACCAAACTTTTTAATTAAAATATTAATTCTCTATCATCCAATATAATATAAAAATCAAAATATTTTTAATCATAATTATACTAAAATTATCTTCATAAATTATATTAAATTGCACTAAAAAATTATAATTTTCTTGACAAATTAAAATTATAAAAATTAATACAACATTATAAAAGATAAATTGATAGATGTAAAAATAATTTAAAGTAGTACGCGAAATGGGAGCAATATGTAAGACTATATTTCTCAATGAGATTAAATATATATATATATATATTTATATATTCTAAATTATATTAAAATAATATAAAATATGAGAGAGAAGAATGGGCAAACAACAACGCTTGTCAGCTGCCTAGTGTTCACAATTGTTCATCCATTTTTCCTATTTTTGATTTTTTTTTAATTTTTTTGTTTTGTCTTTTTGTGATGTCCACTAAAGAGTGGCCACTAGGGGTGTTCGCGGTCCGGTTCGGCCGGTTTCGGAGAAAAATCTCGGCTAAATCAATAGGTACGGTTTGAGGTTTTTTCAAACCAAACCGGCCGAACAATTTAGTCAAAAAAACCGGCCAAACCATATAAAAACGGTTCGGTCCGGCCGGTTTTTGCGGTTTGAAATGAAACATGTTTCTAAAGTTTTACAATGCACTATATGTTTCAAAATAAAAACTACACTTCATTTCAAAATAAAAACTACATTTAATAGCAATAATATAAAGTTCTAAAACACAAAATATAAAATAAAAAAGTCCATAGTTCAACTACAAAATAAATTAAAATTACAGTTAATAATGGAATTAACATAAATATAAAAGAATACATGATTTTACTTGATTTTTATTTAAAATGTAGTAAATAAATTTGTGTTTTAGGTTTTAAAAAAAATTGCCAGCAAAAACAACACAAAGAAGGACTGAACCCCTGTCAACAAGCATACCTAAGCTCCGCCTGTCCAACTAACCTATAGCATATGTCTTGTAAAATATTTAAACAAAAATATATGTATACTTATATAGTCGGTCCGGCCGAAACGGCCGGTTTCGGCCACCAAACTGGAACCGAACCGGTTTTGACCGGTTTCAATTTTTTCAAACTGCCAGTTTGAAAAATGAAATTATAACAGACCAAACCGGCCAAATAAATTCGGTTTAGCCGGTTTGAATGATTTCGGCCAAACCGCGAACACCCCTAGTGGCCACTCAGTGTGAGTAGTCTAAGGCTGGCGATAGCCTAAGACTATCATTGTCATCAACCTTCGTCCAATCATTTAATAAAGGCACAAACTTTTGCGAGATATTTTATTTTATTTTTTGAAATTACAATTAAATATAAAATATTAAATGATGTATATTAAAAAATTCACTCTTTAATAAAATATTTATTTATCTTTCATCCACATGTTTAACCTACAATTTAATACTCTCTACATTCCGTGCCAATTGTCCCATTTCTTTTCGGCATGGAAATTAAGGGTTGTGAGTGTAGAATGAGTTAGTGGAATTAACATTTTATTGTTGAGTGTGAAAAAATTGTCATTTTTAGAAAGGGGACAATTTAGTTGGGACTCCCGATTTGATAAGAGGACTTATTCTACTGGGATGGAGGGCGTATTATTTATATCCTCATCACTGACACAATCCAACCTAACTTTTTGAATAAAATATTGATTTCTCTATCATGCAACATAATATAAAAATTATTTTGAAAACTCATATTTTAAATTCATAATTATAATAAATAAATTATTTTGTACTAAAAATTCTTAATTAATTACTTGACAATTAAAAATTATGACAATTCTTTGCTATCAATCAATTGAAATTCCCTTTCAGTTAATAAAGGTCGAAGTCTCCGATTGTCCTTCTCTTTTACAGGTGTTGATTCATAGCTATTTACAACTTGATAATCATATACAAGTTTACAAAAAGAGAATTATTTTAACTTACCGGTCTAGTGAAGTCAGTTCTATAAATAACTGATGATTGAATTGGGTTGATACATAAAAATTATAAATATCTTAATAAAAATTAAATAATATAATTATGATTTAAAATCAAAAATATATTTAAATAAATTATTTATTATTCAATAATGTATTTTATATATTATTGAATACATTTGATATTTAAGATTAAAGAATACATTTATAATTTAAAGAGAGATGTCTATTTAACATTAAATGTGTTTAAATAAGTCTTAAATAAGTTGATAGTCAGACCTACTATATTTAAAGGGTTAGAAGAACTATATAAAAATATATTATAAGTAATAGATCAAACTGAGACTTATTAAATTTATTGAAGACTAAAATCTAGGGGTGAATACGGTTTGCTGAGGTTGAATCAAAATAATTTGGTCAGTTTGATGATTAAAGACTTGGGATGGATTGAACCATTTTTTCAAACTATATAATTTGGTTCGTCAATAGTTTGTGATAGGAAACCCATGTTTTGGCAAGACCGGACTGTTTTTCCATTTAAATGATATATTATATCAAATTACAATATAGTACAATTAATGTTTATCAATGTAATTATATAATATTTAAATATAAGCTTTGTTCATATTATTATTATTTATTAATATTAATAATGTATAAGTTAATTTTCTATTTAAAAATTGTCTAACATTAACATACTATCTTAAAGTAATTGTACGAATTTATTGTTGAAATATTTTTATGTGCACCTTTTACAATAATATTATAGAATAGAGAACTTGGTTGCATTATCAATTATTCATGTTGTTGTGATCCCAAAATTATTTCATAGATGCATAAATTTTTTCCTAGTATAATTTCTTTTCACATAATTAATTAAGAAATTCACGATGTTTCGACTATGATTGTTGAGTTGATATTCAAAATTGTTAAACCGGGTGAACAAACTATTTTAAAATAATTTGACCGGTTTGGTTTGAAAGATTAATTTGATTGGTTTGATTTAGAAAATTTTCAAATCGCATATATTAATTTGACCAATACTTCACTCCTCAAATGCGCTAAATCGAATTGTATAGACCGCTACTAAAATCTACTAAATCAATGTCTTGTCGATCTTGACCTATTCCCACATTTTTTTTTAATTATTTTTTTTGTTGAGATGCAGCCTTTTCGGATATTCCTACCTTAAGGATAAGCCCATCTACGTGAGAAAGAATATATTTATAACAAATTGAAGTTATATATAAAAAACATTAAATAAAAATTAATAAATTTTATGATAGAGTTGTATCAAAGGGCTGCTTGCCCATATTGCTCTTTCTATTTAAGGCATGACGCTTCATGCCTTCAAACTCGCCACCCACTTCAGAATTCAGCTTTACACTCTCTCCATTTAAAAATCTTGATCCAATTTTTGCAACAACGAAAAGCCATGAAGGTGAAGGTTGTGAGCAGAAAATTGGTGAAACCATGCATCCCAACTCCAAAATATCTCAGGAACTACAAAATCTCATTCATGGACGAGCTCAACCCTACAATGAACGTCAATGCCATCCTCTACTATCACTCCACCCACACCCACACCCACACCATCAACCTGCTTGTAGAATCTCTCTCCAAAATCTTGCCCCTTTTCTACCCCTTCGCCGGTCGATACATCAAGAAGGACTTCTCCGTCGACTGCAGCGACCAAGGCGTTGAGGTCGTCGTCGCCAACGTCGACCTCAAGTTGCACCAGGTCATCGACGGAGCTCTCCCCAGAGAGCTGAATGATCTTCTCCCCCGAGAGTCCGGCGCGGCGGACGAGGGAACGGACCCTATTCTGTCTATACAAGTTAACAAATTCTAGTGCGATGGGATCGCTATAGCGATATGCATTTCCCACCGCATCGTCGACGCTTCTTCCCTCGGCACGTTCATCTCTGCCTGGACGAATGCCAACCGGGGAGACGTAGCCGGGGAAGAAGCCGTCCGGCCCAGCTTCGATGGGCCGGTCTTTTTCCCCGGGACGAACTTCCCCACTCCCGAATTCGGGACGACCAGGACTAGGGAAAACGCTCTCTACGACATGGTTGCAAGGTATTCAAATTCGACAAGAATGTCATTTCCCGCCTAAAAGAGAAGGCGGCCGCCGCGACTAGGGGCGAATCACGCCCGCTTTCACGAAATCAAGTGATTTCGGGGCTCATGATCAGCGCCATTGCTGGCGCTGATCAGGCCAAACACGGCCGCGCCACAAGCGCTCTGCTTGTGGCGCAGGCCGTGAACATGAGAGGGCGGACCACGCCGCCCCTTCCATTACATTCTTGTGGGAATCTGGCAGCTTTAGCTATCACGGAATGCTCGGCCGAGCAGACCGGGAGCATGGGGTACCTAGATTTCGTTCGAGTTCTCCGAGAAGATGTTCGAAAAACGGTGAAGGATTGCGACGAGTTCACGTCGGAGGAGGGGCACAAGAAATGGATCGATATATCTGTTTATGCATCTGAGAAATCACTGAGCCCAGACGTCAATGTGGTGTGGCTCACAGACTGGACCAAGTTTCGATTCTACGAAGCGGATTTTGGATTCGGGAAGCCTGCTTGGGCGAGCGTTGTGGATGTGTCAATCAAGAACCATGTGACGATGATGAGTAGCAAGGAGGGAGATGGAGTTGAGCCGTGGGTGCAGCTCGAAGAGGAAGATATGGATCAATTCCAGAAGCAAATCAATGCCCTCATTCATGCTTGATGATGCATGCAACAACTTTCAAACCTTTTATTTTCTTTCTCATTATTTCCACCTTTATTTAAGTATATATTGAGTGTTTTCAATAAGACGAAAACTTGTGTGAGATTGTGTTTTTGTGAGGAATGGTGCATTCTGATCAAAATACGTTCAATGTAAAGTGGATTTCAAATGGAATGCACTCCATGTCTCATAAGAGATTCAGTCTTTCAATAATATTGTTCAATCTTTCCCATTGATTTATGGATTTTGGAGATCTAATTCTTTGTTTTTTAATAATAATACGTTAATTTTAAACTGACACAACCAAATATTTCTAGGAAAATTTGAACTCATACTCTCTCGGTGACATACAAGCTACTTTCACTACTACACTCCGAGTAAGAGATCTGATTTCCTTGTTTTCGTAATGGGATATCGTACGTGATGCTTGATTTTTTATTGATAGTTTTATGAAAGAATTGTTGCATATATAAAGCACAAAACATTATTTTCTTTTATTGGTGAGTACACGAATGGAATGGATAATTAATAAATCATAATTTTTATAAATGAACTAAGATATATCGTTTAAGAGACTAGAAAAAATATTCTTCTTCCATCCCAATTTAGTTGTCTCACTTTCCTTTTTTGTCTGTCCTAATTCATTAGTCTCATTTCCAAAAATAATTATTTTTTCACACTCAACAATAAAATATTTAATTTCACTCAACTCATTCTACGCTCACAGTCGTTCGTTATTGTGCTTGGTCAACCCGGGACAATTAAACTGAGACGGAGGGAGTATTACACAACAACCATTATGAAATGAATAATAAATATTCATTATGAAATGATACAAGTACAAGTTATCATCAAGGTGAGCGTTAAATGAATATGGAGTTTGAGCTATTGTTCGTGACAGCAGGGACGAATATAGATATTGAGTATTGTGGGGGCTCGATTATATTTTTGGGATCAAAATTATATATGCATACATATATTTTTTTGTTAAATGTATGTAATTTTTTTTTTTAAATATTTGTGGGGGGCTCGAGTCCCCATGTGCCCTACACTGTCTCCGCCAGTGCGTGATAGTAAGGAAGGTTTGTTGGTTGTGTTGGCGTAACCGATTATATATTAAGAATCAATTTTAGAGGCAGCGTTGATAGCAACTTTCTATGGAATTGAACCGTGTTTTTAAGAGAATATTAAACCTATTATTTTTTTCTCTGATTCAAGTGGTGCAGTTCAAGAACTTCGTGAGAATTGTGGAAGTTCAAGATGGCTAACCTCAAATATGATTGCTACTCTAAAAAAAACTGAAGTAAGAGTTTTTAATTGATGTTCGCCATATGTTTTGAGAAGCAAACATACAGACAATTAAGAATTAACCTCCAGTTAGTTCCTCAAAATCTTAAAACCACAATCAATTAATTAACCTCAAATAAAATCAATTAGTTAAATCATATAATTATGTTCCATATTAAATATCATATACTTTTCAATTAATAGAATAAACATGCAAGATCAAGTGAGTAATGTAAATCCGAAATTATGGGAATGCAATTAGAAACGAAAACACATAAACATTCAATTGTACAGTCATGGTAGATTCAACCATAATAACAACAATAAATAATAAAAATGCAAGGAAAAAAAAAAAAAACCTTCAACGACTTTCTCAAAACCCACCACTCTCTCAAAAGCCAACATTCCGTTAATACCTCTCAATCATTTATTTTAAATCTAGAGACAAAATTATTGGAAGTCTAAGTCATTGTTATATTCAAAGTCAATTCTCATTATACAATGCAATCTGATAACTCCATAATTTTTTTATGGGTTCAACGGTTAAGCAAGTCATTTTCTTTGACAAATTTTTTACGATTTTTGTATGTACATTTTAAAAATCCAATAATTGCAACAATTATTTCTCGGAATTATTAATAGACTAATTCACATTTTCTTCATGTTGTAATTTTCAACTATTTCGAAGTGCTAAGTTAGCTTCTAGTTATTAATTTCTTCTTCTTTTTTTGGGTGCTAATCTAAAAGTTATTTTACTCCGGAGATGCTCTCAGTCCAATGTCCATCATTGATAACGTTCAAGGATAGATGCGTAATTTGAGTGTTGAGAGGGGATTAACCACGATTTCGTGCGGTCATCCCTCAGCCAAATACTGATGTCGTCCCACATAACGTTGGATTTGAATTTTTTTTTTAAGTCTTTTTTTTTTTACGATAAATGTAACTAAAATTAATAAAAATAACATTCAGCATAATTGGAGAATTTCTTGGAACGTCCAATAGATGAATTAGCCAAATAGGAAAAAAAAAGAAAAGAAATGTAACTGTTTAATTAGTTGGTGCAAGTATAATAAAAACACTAGTAGGGAAGCAAATGAGTTGAGTATTAATAAATTTTCGATTAATTTTATTTGAATAGGATCATATTGGGATATTTATATACAGAAAACATCAAGTTGGACATACAATGATTTATTAAATAAATTCCAAATCAACTTTAGTTTCTTCTAAATTTAAGATTTACTGTATAATTTCTTTTTCTTTCATCATGAATAAACTTGTTTCTAAGTGGTTCAATATGATGTGGATTACGTTCTTTTTCGTTTAATTTCTTGATTTGGTGGAACAATTTTTTTTTAATGATCTTCTCAAGGGAAACTATTAATTAACAAGATATAGCGTATACATGAATTAAATTATTATTGGTCCGAAATCAGAATATATATAACGGAAGATTAAGAACGAATTCTTGCAAATTCAAAACCCACTTGATTATGCTCAGAAAACTGTTGCTCTATTAAACTACAAGATTTTTCCATTTATCATATGTCTATGAATGAGATGGACATCAATTGTATAGATCGAACAGGGGTTCATTCATGAGGCATGCTTCTTCATATTTCTACACAACAGGCATGATTGATCGTAGATCACTCTCCCTAGCTTATCTTTGGTGACTAACTTAGAGATACTGTCATGCTGCAGAGCTTGTATGAAAACAGATCCAAATCGAACTCAAAAGCATAATAAACCAAGCATCAACATATATTCTAGTCTAGAAGTGGCCAACAATGTAAGCACTACAGAATTAGTTCATAATAAAACTAGAAACAAAAGATAAAGTAAGAGTATTCAAGATCCCGATCATTATCTATTACAAAATAAGTCTTAAAACATTACAAACCCATGACGTTCTTCTTGAAGTCAGCTGAGATATCGAACTTCGTGTGCCATTGATTGTTTGTGATTGTGCGATGTGTGTCTGCCCTAACACTCTCTCCACCTTTTTGTCACACTTTCTCACGTGATTTCCACAACTTGGCTTCCCCGATTTGTCCCTGGGTGCTGACATGGTTTATCGAATGTCACATGTCCTAGCCTTTAGACAGAATCTGCAAAGTACTTGATTCTTGTCTGGAAGTGGTCTCGAGTGTGATCAGCTAAGACTGGCAACCATGCAACTCATATGCTCTAGCAATAGTTTTCACCCAAATGCTACTCAAAAACTCCAGCATAGCAATTCCTGAAAAAACACTCACATTTCTTTGTAAAAATTCAACAGTTATCAAAGACATGACCAAACAAGGTAAATTAAGATAACAAGACAATATATAAATAAATTACCTTGAATTCTAACTAAACTAATAGAAACTGACACAATAAACACAAATAAAAGGAAAGAAGATAAACTCTTTATGAGAGTTATCAATTTCCTTCCAACTTACAAGAAGAAGAGTGGACGCGGGGATATTGAGATCCCGAACCACTGTAATCCTTTTGTGTTGATTTGTTGTTTTCTTTATTCTTACTGGTCTGGGCATTATTCAAAGAATAATTTAAGTTTTCTCCCTGTCACAATACACAACTCTTTCGATGTGCTAAGTAAGCTTCCCGTTATTAATCTCTCTGTTTTTTTTTTTTTTTTTTTTTTTTTTTTTTGCTAATCTAATTTTAATTAGTTGGTCCAAAAACACAAGTAGGAAAGTAAATGAATAGAGCATTAATAATTTTTCAATTAATTTTATTTGAATATGATATTTATATACTGAAAACAACGACTTTGATATAAAATGATTTTTTAAATAAATTACAAATCAACTTTAGTTTCTTATAAATTTAAGATTTACTGAATAATTTCTTTTTCTTTCATCACGAATAGACTTGTTTCTAAGTGGTTCAATATGCTGTGGATAAAGTTCTTTATCATTTAATTTCTTCATTTGGTGGAACAATTTTTTTTATGATTCTTCTCATGTGAAACTATTAATTAACAAGATATAGCGTATGTATGAATGAAATGATTTTATTATATTAAAGTAAACAATCGAAATGAATTAAAAAACATTTGAGTTAAAATATCGACGGCGTGAAAAAAACATTTTTGGAGAATGGATAAAGTCCATCACATAATATTCCTAGTCTTTACTCAATAAAGATATTATTTTAATTTAATAACTACAATAGCCAAATTTGTGCAATTTTTTTTTAATAATATATCCTTCAATTACTCTCTCAAAAGTCAACATTCTATTAATATCCGTCAATTATTTATTTTCCGTTTATTTTAATCTTACTCATTTGTTATCTACAGAAAAATTTATTGGAAGTCTAATGTTATTGGTATTGATTAATTCAATAATCTTTGTTATCTGCAGAAAGTATTATAGGAAGCCTAATGTCATTGGTATTGATTAATTCAATTTTTTTGTTATCGGCAGAAAAAAATATTTGAAGTCTAATGGTATTGGTATTGATTAATTCAATTATTTGAATTTAAATATATGCAGTCAATTATCTTTATAATATGCCATGTAAGTTTTGAGAATACACTAGCAAGTTTCACTAAAAAAACTATTGGAAGTTTAATGTCATTATTATTGATTAATTTAACTGTTTAAATTAAATATATACGAAGTCAATTCTCATTATAAAATTCCATCTGATCAATCCATAATTTTTTTTATGCATTTCATTTATCTTGATTTTATCCATTTGTCTTAAAAAAAAATAGTCCATTACGATTATATCAGATCTACTGTACATTCGTAAACTGTATAAAATTTATCAACCCATCAAATTCATAATTTTTTGACCAACATGTCACTGTATAATTTTCCACCGAAGTTTTATGGGCATTTTCTAGCCACTCGATTATAATTGGTTGTTCTCTGCACGATGACTCCTTCAGCAACACACAACACAATTCTCATTCATTTCTGTTAAATTATTTTAAAATTTCTTAAATAAAATAATATTCTCTCCGTCCCGCCTCATTAGTCCCATTTTCCATTTTCGTCTGTCCCATTACATTAGTCTCATTTACTAAAATGGAAAAAAAAATCCCCTCATCAATAAAATATTAATTTCACTACACTCACACACATTAGTTACTGTGCCAGGCCAAAATGAAACTAATGACCCGGGACGGAGGGAGTATTAAAAAACCCTCTCATATCCTTTTATTATGTTAGATGTTGAGAATTATAGGTAATTTTGATGATATGTCAAAAATTATATAGTCAGTTATTATGTTGTTTAGAGCTGACTTAGAATTGATTATGTAAATATTGTATAGATTTTAAGAATTGTTAGAGTTTAGATTCCAACGATAGCCAATGAATGACGACTTGAAGAATCATTCAAAAAGATTAAGTTAATCCATAATTGATCACCCAACTCACAATTATAAGACAAGATAACAAATTGACAGTCAAGAGAGAAGAGAACTAATTGATAATTAAGAGAGAACTGACCAATTGAAAACAACATCAACCGACTACAATTTAGTGATTTAATTAACCACGATAGATATTTACTCAATTGTGGTTATACCAAGAACTTCTGTTGCATCAAGAGCTGATTCAATTGCTTGATTCACTGGGCTGGGCTAAACCTTCGACTGGGTCCTTGCCCAAGCTACAAGAAGCTCTTTAGGTAGCTAAAGCTTGAAGGAACTGGAAGGTGAATGCAAAAAGAACTGGAAGGTGAATGCTAAGCTTGAATGACTATTTGATCAGCTAACCTTTGTACTATTGATTCAAGGACAAAAAGTGTTGAATCATACATCTTTGTGCATCAATGTCCACCTACAAAAGTATGGATTTTTTCAAGCTTTTCTCAACGGCTAAAATTTAAATGAAGTCCATATAAACCCCATGCAAAGATGAAGAGAAAGGATACCGATTTGAACAGACAATCTATCTTACAAGTTGTCTATTTCTCCGAGCTCTTAGTAGCCTTTCTTAGCATCTAAACTCGAGACTTTCATATCTTTTAGACATGAAACCTCCGTGCCTTCTAGTTCACAATACTTATCGGAGTTGTTTAGGTGATTACTTGGTATAAGTTTCGAATCAAAAGATCACAGATTCGTATGATCAGACCCTAGAGTTCGACATTCGTGAAGGAAACTCAAACTTTTATAGTTGCAACCTATGGAAGCTCCCAACTAGTTAGAAGATCCGAACGCTTCAACAAGTGAAGTACCGTGGACAACTAAAGATACAAGAAGGAAGAGTCTAGCATGTGGAGTGCGGTAAAACTCAACTAACAAGAGGACCCTGCAATTGGAGAACAATCGAAGAAACCTAGCACACAGAATGTAGTAAAGAGTTCAAATACATGGACATTTTGATTTTAGTTATTTTCTTCTATGGAGGAAGAAGAGTGGACGTAAAACATTAGGCTCCGAACTAGTGTAAAAATACCTGGGACGTCTACTGTGTTTTCATATTACTTTCGGTTATCATTGTTTTTCTATTGACATTTTCTGAAACCCTGTAGTTATTAGTTGTTGGTGTATAGCTGAAATTAATCCTTAAACTTGTCCGGCTACTAAGTTTTCTTAAATGCAAATTGACTCTTCTTAAGACAGATAAGAACTAAACGGACATACCCAATTTGTTCACTTTCACATGCTCACATTTGCATTAACTCTGATTGAAATCTAATACTAAATATTCACATAAAAAAATAAGAAGATTAACATTTAAAAAAAATTATCTAGGGTGTTACACTAGACATTTTATATATATCTCACTACAAAATAAATTATTGGAAGTCTAACGTCATTGTTATTGATTAGTTTTATTATTTAAACTTAAATATGTGCAAAGTCAATTATCATTATAAAATGCTATGTGTTTTCATTAAGAACAAAATAATGCTACCAACTTTCGAGAACCGGCAACTAACAATATTATCATAAAGTAGGACATCATATTTGATATATGGGTGTGTGTTAAGTGCATGATTGGAAATCAGGCAGCATGATGAACGTTGTAAGCAGAAAACTAGTGAAACCATGCACTCCAACTCCTCCCCATCTCAAATCCTACAACATCTCCTTCTTAGATCAGCTCATCCCCCCACTCAATATGGGTGTCATTCTCTTCTACTCATCCAAGCCCACAAGAATCGCCACCCTCGAAGAATCTCTGTCCAAAACCTTGGTGCAGTTCTACCCTCTCGCCGGAAGATACGTTCAGAGCCACCGCGCCGTCGACTGCAGCGATCAGGGTGTCGAGTTCGTATTAGCCGAACTCGCCGACGTCGAGCTGAGAGATCTACTCTCTCAAAGGGACGCCCACAAACTAACTCAACATCTCCTTCCCCTCCCCATCCACCGACTCGACCCTTCTGCTCCTCTTGCATCGATTCAACTCACCGAGTTCACTCGCGGCGGCGGACTGGCCGTCGGTGTCAACGTTTCTCACCAGATCCTCGACACGCATGCCTTGAGCACATTCATCAGCGCGTGGGCACATCAACACGTACAATTGGGGAACCCCATCAACCCGGATTTCCACTTCCCCTTGTTGTTCCCTTGCAGAGACGATGTTGAAGAGGAAGACATGGAGCATGACCTCGACGTCGTGGCGAAAAGGTTCGTGTTCAATAAGGATGCAATAACTGCGCTGCGGTCCAAACTGATTAGCCGTACTGGCTCTCGCCCCATCTCTAGAGTTCGTGCGGTTTCTGCTTTCATCGCCATGGCTTTGATCCGTGCAGACACGGCTAAACATGGGAGAGCTCGAGCGTGCGTGATCACGCAGCCGGTCAGCATGCGGGGGAGAACGATACCGCCTCTGCCACAGCACTCGTGCGGGAATCTGGCGTTCGTGTCGTCGACCAGATGCATTGGTGCGGCGGAGATGGACAGTGTCGGAATCCAAGATATAGTTGATGAGATCGGTGATGCGACGGAGAAGTCCCTCGCGGAATGCGGCGAGATGTTCTTTCCGGGTAGGGATCGATACAAGATCGTGAACGACCCCATGGCCGACTTCTTGGGAAAAACGCAGGGCGGCGAGGTCAATGTTGTGTGGCTCAGTGACTGCACTAAGTTTGGATTCTACGACGCCGATCTGGGGTGGGGGAAGCCGGCGCTGGCCGCTGGAGGCTGAGAAGATGACGGTGTTGTTGGGGAATAAAGACGGTGATGGAATTGAGGCGTGGCTGCATTTGAAGCGGGACGACATGTCTGTCATGGAGCAAGATGAGGAGATGAAGATGTTTGCTGCTTAATCAATTAATTAATCAGATTACTATTTTTTTTTCATTGCGTGTTTTTTTTTTATATATTCCACATGGTATTTTATTGTCTCAATTAATAATTTCAATTAATGTTTTTAGGAAAAAAAATCAAGTATAATACAATATAATCTAATTGATTTTTAAAACATAAATCAAAATTTTATAAGAACACAAATTATAGTTATGAATTAATTAATTTTGATAATCAAATTTTTACTTAAAAAATGAAAAATAATTACTAAAAAATGAAATATAACGGGTGGGACAAAGGATTTCAAATGATTTTTCTTTTATATTGGATTAAACACTATAATATCTTATACTCTCTCAGTCCCGCCAGAATTGTCCCACTTTTTTTGTTTGTTTGTCCCACTCCATTAGTCATATTTCTAAAAATGACAACTTTTTTACACTCAATAATAACATATTAATTTCACTCAACTTATTCTACACTCACAGTCCTTGATTATTGTGACGGTTCAAAGCCAGACAATTGAAACGGAACTAGGGAATAATATTAAAATATTATTACGAATTTATATATATATTTTTAGTTGTCTAAGAATATATCCAATTTCTATACATTAATAAGTGTTGGTCCCGAGATCAGAGTGTTTTATATGCAGCAGAAGTTTTAAAATGATCTTGCTCTTATGAAAATTGACTTTCAGTTTTCAGTTTTTCGAAAACTCAGTTTAGCTCAAGGTAGGTTTAAGTTTCAAGTTCAAGTATACACTTTAATACTTAGAAAGTGTTGAAGGTTTTAAATAAGTAAGAAAACTTAACTTGCAGAAACTTTAAGAAAGCGTAAATGGCACATGATATTTTATATTTGTTCGGAGCCTTAAGTCCTACGTCCACTCTTCCAAACTTAACCGAAAATCCACTAAGTAACACAGTACAAGCTTTCTCACGATCTATACTAGCCCATCGGAAACCTCCGTCCTTCGGTTTGCTAGGTCACTCACCAAGAAACTTGATTTGCTCATTCTTCAGAACTGAAGAGAGGACGCACCCCGCAACCTTCAATCTGGATGGTTGGATGTTTGTTGTTCTTTCCAGAAGTTTAGTTGGTTGGCTAATCCCATCGGAATCAGTATTCCAGAGTAGAATACTGACTGCTGTGTTTATTACTAGAAAAGTAATAAACACCAAGTAAGGTAGCTTAAGCTTGAAAGCTTTAGCCTCATGTACTTAGACAGATACACGAAAAGTATAGCTTGAGAAAAGATGCTAAGCCTCGTGTTAGACACGGGAATTCAGAGAGCTTTTGAGATAGCTTTCCGATAGAGTTTTGGCTAGTTATTTCGAGAGATTCAGGTTCGTAAGTGTGTAACTTTGTTCTGTCGAAGTAGTCCTCTATTTATAGCCAGGGTGAACGACAATTTGAATTCTGTCCGTTAGAGACAAGAATTCGGCCATTAGAGACAAAGATTGGCTCGTCCAATCATAGACATTCTTCTGGTCTGGTCTGGTATGCTCTGCTTTGTTCTCAGATCTGCTTCTGACTTTTGGCAATGTACTTTCACCTGCCCTTGTCAGACTCAGTTTCAGTCTGAGGCACTTAGACTTATGTTTTCTCGTACTGATTGTTGTTCCACACTTTAAGAAATCTTCAATATGAATTTGAGCTCCACTCGGATTCCTTTTATCTTTATTGTTTTTCAGATGCTTTCTTAGTTGTGAAACTAAAAACTGAAATTCTCCAATTTCAAGTTTTAAGTTTCTGGTCTTAAGTGAAAACTCAGTTTCCAGAAACTCAGAAACATTTCAAGTTTCAAGCTCTGAAACTTTGTCTTCAGTATTTCAAGTTTCTCAGAGCCTTCATTTCAAGTTCTAAAACTTGATTCTTGTTTTCTCGAGCTTTGGCTTCTAGCAATTTCACTGTTAGAGACTAAGTCTCCATTTGCTCGATCTTCAGCTTTCGTTTCTAGTTTCTATTATAACTTTATATATCTTATACAAGGATTACATGTAGAAACATACTAGAAACTTAGAAGCTGATGAGTTTTGACACACCAAAACATCAAATAAGGGAGTAAACTGAAACTTAGTTTCTAACAATTTCCCCCTTTTTAGTGTAGTCAAAACCACTTATCTAAAGTCAGGAAAAATGACTCTTAATGAACCGAGTTTACAGAAGACACTACTCAGAACACTACTCCTTTAACCGACCTACTCTATTTGATCTTCCCCCTGAATTGGAGAGATATTACTTGATTATAATCAAAATAGAACAAAATAGATTGCTGATCACAATGGAACATGTGAATTTAGCCATGTTAAAAAAAGTAAATGCATAAGGAGCGAGAGAGACACAATTAGAGTTGGTCTTCAATCCAATTTTCAGTTTTTCATTGATAGGAGAAATTTCAAGTACATCAAAAACTGAAAACTAGAAAGCAAAAAGATTTCAAAAACTTGAGCCAGGTTTCAATGACTTACGGAGGAGGTTGCTCTGAAGAAGTTGGCTTCATATAGTTCAGTTTTGAGGCCAACTCCATTAATGCGTTGAAATGAGCTTCCCTCCTCTGTTCCTCTGCTTTCTCTCTTTCCCTTCTCCTGGCCTCCTCTGCCTCTCTTTCTCTCTTCTCTGCTTCTTCTTTTTCCTTCCTTAGTTTCTCTTCTTTTTTCTCTCTTCCTTCTCATTTTTTCGCTCCTCTTACCCCTTTAGACAATATCAAAAAGTGTTGCCACTATTTGCTTGATGAAGGAGACGGATTCTGCAGTTTCAACATCTTTATTTTCCTTTTCATCCCGCCTAGCTTTGACCTCCTGAGTTTCCTGCCTAATTGCTTCAAGCTGAGTTTGGATGTAATTCTTCACTTCAACAATCAAGGCAGATGGAGAAGTGCTTTAGGTAGTTTGACTTGTGTCTTCAGGGTGTTGAGTCATAGGGATTTCAGTAGAAATGATGGTTGAGGAAAGGGTACTATTCCACCGGTCACCCTTGTTTCTGCTTCCTCTCTATTGAATTGTTCTTGCCTCAATCTCTCTGCTTCCTCATCCTCTTTCTTCTTCCTTTCAAGGTCAGCGAGATGGAGCTTGAATTTCTAAAAGAATATGCTATCTCCCCTAGCCTACCCTTGGATGATTGAAATAGCATGAGCAGTTCTCTCAGCAGTGGTAAGGATAGTAAGCTCATGAGAGAGAGCAACGTGCCTGCTCCATCTCCTCCTTCTCCAACTCAGCATCTGTCAACTCTTTCTTGGCCTTCTCCAATTCAGCTTCCAAACACCGTTGTTTTGCTGGAAGTATTCTGACTTTTTCAAGCTTGGCTGCAATAATACTCTGATAATCATTAGGAGCTAGAACTGGAATTTGTTCAGCTTCAGGTTGAACTTCTTATTCAGTTTGAGTGTGGGAGGGAGAAACTTGAGTTTTAAGAAGTGTAGTTTCGGCCTCATATGCAAAGTCAGTAGGAGGCAACCTTTTTCTTTCAATGAGAATACCACCTTTCTTAGTTGTAGGAAAATTCTTCAGCCTGAAAGCTCGAATTATTAGTAGCCTCTGCCTGACTTCCTCTGTTGACATCTTTCTGGTCTCAGATTGGCCACTCCACTGATTGGCCCATGCCTCCTCGGATCTCCAGAAAGTAAGCCCGATCCTGTCTTGCATGATAGGTCTGTCCTCTTCATCCAGCTCGTGCTTAAATAGATCAAATCTTCTCCATCTTTTGAATTCTCCATTAAGATCAAATGTTGTCATCGAGTCTTCTTCAAGAATATCTAAGTAGTGGAGCATGACTTCTTCAGTAACTTTCTTCTCCACTCTCTCAAAGATATCGGCTACCCACGATATAAGGTTGGAGTCTCCAACATCTTTAGCTCCGATCGGTGGGCACCAGTTCTTTAGTCTCTCACTTGAATGATCTGGATGAGGGAGTCCACTCATAGGGATTCCGTAGTTGTCAAGCAGAGTTGGCTTGTTGAGTGAGTCTTTCACCCTTTTGTCCCGAGGGTGATGCCTCCAACTCCCTTCTTCGTACTTAAAAAAATCAAGCATTTCATCTAGGTCTGAATCAGTGATTGAATCATCAGAAGATGTGGAAGGTTGATCATCAGGTCCTCCAAATTTGCTTCCCATACCACATTTTTCAGTTTGAGTTTTACCTCCTTTATGATTTTCCAGTTTTGAGCTTGATGAGGCAAACTCAGTTTCAGTTCCAGTTTTTGCCAGTTCTTCTGGCTTGGTCGCCCGGGATTCTTCATCTTTTTTGTTGGCTTTCTCCTACTTAGCCAAAATTTCTTTTTCCAGTTGTGCTGGGTTGGTCGCCCCTTTAGTAGTTTGAGCATTTCAACTTCCTTCGCCGGTTGTTTAGGGTCGGTCGCCCCTCTAGTAGTTTAAGCTTGAGCAAGCTCAGGATCAATCCAAACTTCAAAACTTGCTCCTTCTGAGCTCTTTGATAAAAGCCATGTGCTTGTGTATACAAAGTGTCAAAGGCCTCATCAGTTATTGGTTCCCGGAAGGGTCTGGCTTTGGGTTCCTTGAACTGCAGTTTCTTTCGGGCAGTCATTATTGAGGGATCAAAATCATCTCTCTTGTTCTTTTCTTAACTATCCACAACATGCTCTTTTCCTGTTCTGTGCTCGGATTTTTCAGTGTCAGCTTCAGCTCGTTTTCTCTGTTCTTCCTCTAATCTCATCTTCTTACACCCCTTCTCAGTGACTTCCCTCTCACCTTGTTTCAAGGTCCTCTTCTTTGACCTGATGGTTTGGGTTCTAGCTTTCCTCACCACAACTGGAATAGCAGCACCAGAGAATGCATCACCCCTTCCCTTGGGTGAGCCCGGCCTCTTCTCAGTCTCAAACGACTTTTTCAGCCTTCAGTATGTCTTACTTGTGACATCTCCAAGATGTGTAAGAGTTGGAAAATCCTCCATCGCCTGCTCAAAACTGTAATCCTTCTCTCTTTCTATCTCAGTCCTCTCCTCATCAAAACTAACAATCTCCTCTATATCATGGTTTGGAGGAACAAAATCAGTAGCCACCAACACTTCACCATCATCAACCATCTTCACTATCTTCCTGATCAGATAACTGATCTTTAAACCAAAACCCACTCCAATGGCAAACATGCCCTTCTAAGAAATTGTTGTAGCCCTCCCCACATTGTCCAACAACCTTTCAAAAAGAAATTCTACCCAATTTCCTTCAACCTCATCATCCAGGGCCATTAGTACTGAGTATTTCATCTTGCTCAGTTTGAGTGTGATCCCACCTTACATTGGAGCATCCTGATGACGATGTCTCCCAAGAACTTGTAGAAATTATTAAGTTCAGACGTCTTATGATTCACTTTCCAAGGAGTTTGGACCGACTCCTTCTTCCACTCCCTGGAATGGTTCTCCATTTTCCTTCGAGTGACTTGGGCTCCGCCTCCTTGTTTGTAGGTGTGAATTCGGACACCATCGTTTCTCAGATAGAATATCTGATTCAGTAGTCTAGGGTGGATTATGATCTCAACTCTAGCCATAGAGGTACCAAACGACCTCTTATCTGGTGCCACCACGGTGTTGACATAGAATTCTGCCACCATGTAGGGATGGAACATCTTCGGATAGGCAGTTAGAAAGAAGATCAAGTCCTCAATTCTCAGTTTCTATCCCAGACGAGGGTCTGGACATACTTTCATGGCTTCCTCCAGAAAAAAGGATCTTCTCCTTGTAGACTTGAGCAACCCTATTCTGTTTTGGGGTCAGTTTCTCAGGATCATCTTTGGCAAGTTTCAGCAAGTTGGCATAAGGGATGTAATGATCCACAGTCTGAGATTCATCCCTGCTAGAAGTGGATGTGCCTTGATCTGGGTTTTGGGCAATAGTTCTTTTAGGCATATTGAATGTTGATTATTGGGAGATAATGAAGGAATTTTGGTCGGAAAGCTTTGAATGATCTAGGTATTTTCTGGGTTTGGAGAGTGATTTGAATATATTTAGGAAATAAAAATGGCAAAGATTTGAATGAGAAAAGACCTTCCTGTATTTATATATTTCGAATCCCAGATTGGATGGATGGGATTTAGTCAAAGTACACAAGATCGACGGATGAGAGATGGCATCAGTTGGACTATTCTGACTTGATCTGACGTGGGGGTGCGGGTTGAAACACGTGGCACTCCAGGATTGAATCGTGTCTGCTCCGCATTTAATGCAGCGTATGGGATAAGCCACTTTTTGAATTACCACGATTCTCGTACTGAAAACTGCCTTTGATTTCAGTTTTAAGTTTCTAAAGAAATCCAAAACTGAAAACTTAGTAACTTAAGTTTTCAAAACTTCAATTTTTCAGTTTCTCCGCTAATACCACTTATTGATAAAAATGGCTAAGTATTGAACCCTTTAAACTGAAAACTGAGAATCATCCAGAAACTGAAAATTTCAAAATCTTTAACGAGATTTGAGAGTACTGAAAACTGAGAGTTGGGACTCAGTTTTAATCCGCATATTCTCCACTTCATTTAAGATTTGATAACAAGGAAATCCAGATACTGAAAACTGAGATCTGGGACTCAGTTTTAGTCCGCAGCTACTCCTCTTCGATTGAGATTTCATCAAACTCTAGCAATCCAAGTTTGATGCATAGCTCATTGAATCGAGTTTCTGGAAGTGGTTTGGTGAAGATATCTTCTAGCTGATCTTCAGTTCTGATTTACTCCACCGAGATATCCTTTTTCTCCACATGATCTCTGATGAGATAATGTCAGATATCAATATGCTTTGTTCTTGAATGATGAACTGGATTCTTGGTGATACACATAGCACTGCTATTGTCACAATAAATTAGCATGCATCCAGTTTCAACTTCATAATCCAATTGTTGTTGCTTGACCAGAGAACTTGAGCACAACAACTAGCAACGACCACTTATTCAGCTTCAGTGGTAGATGTAGCTACGGAATGCTGCTTATTGCTGAACCAACTAATAAACTTGTGTCCTAGGAATTGACAAGTTCCACTTGTGCTCTTCCAATCAATTCTGCAACCTCCAAAATATGAATCTGAATAAGCACTGAGAGTCAGTTTGTCAGTTTTGGGATACCAAATACCTAGGGACTCAGTTCCTTTGAGGTATTTCACAATTCTCTTTGCAGCGTCCATGTGCGATTTCTTAGGATTTGCTTGAAATCTCACACAAACACTAACATCTTAAGATATATCCGGCCTGCATGCAGTCAAATATAGAGATCCAATAATTCCTCTATAGCTTGTTTGGTTGACATATTCTCCTTCTTCTTCAAGATTGATTTAGGCACTGGGGCTCATCGGAATCCTTAAGGGCTTGGTTTTCTCTGGGCAAAACTTATTTATCAAGTCCTTGGTATTATTCTTTTGGATGATGAAGATTTGTCCTTCAGACGGAATAACTTGAAGACCGAGGAAATAAGTCATCTTGCCCATCATGCTCATAGAGAAATTGCTTTGCATCAGCTGGGCAAATTTCTCACATAACTTCAAGTTTTTACAACCAAAAATGATATCACCGACATAGATTTGAACTAACAGAATGTCAGTTCTATCCTTGACTCTGAAGAGAGTTGTGTCGATTTTTCTTTCTGGAAACCATTCTTGAGAAAAATTTGAGACAGAGTCTCATACCAAGCTCTGGGTGCTTGCTTCAACCCATATAGAGCCTTTCTCAGTTTATAAACTTGGTTTCTTTCTTCAAAACCTGGGGGTTGTTCAACGTAGACTTCTTCATTCAACTCCCATTCAGAAATGCACTCTTCACATCTATCTGAAAAACTGTGAAGTTATGGTGCGCGACATAGGCTAAGAATAATCTGATGGCTTCAAGTCTGGCAATTGGAGCAAAAGTTTCATCAAAATCTATCCCTTCGTATTGAGCATAACCTTTTGCAACTAGTCTTGCTTTGTTTCTCACAATGGTGCCTGTTTCATGTCTCTTGTTCTTGAACACCTATTTAGTTCCAATCACTGCTTAATGGGTTGGTCTATCCACCAGATACCAGACATTGTTGTGCTTGAACTCAACCATTTCTTCTTGCATGGCATTAATCCAGTCCGTGGACTTCAGAACATCTCCAATCTTTTTTGGTTCTGGCTATTGAGAGATAAAGCATGATAATAGAGAACTTTCTTGACGTGTACGAACTGAGTTTGCGATGTTGTCCAACATAGCATCTTTAGGATGATATCTCAACCACCTTGGCTTCTGCAATTGACTGACTTCAATGGGTTGAGTAGAAGATCCTGGAAAGTCCATTCTTGATACTGGAATAGAGGTAAGAGTTGAATTTGAAATGAATTCTTCTTCTCCTAAAACTTGAGTTTTCAAAACTTGGTCCTTCGATCTTTCAGTTTCAGCTTTGTCCTTTAGGTTGGGCAACTTCAGTTCCAGCTTGATAGACTTCAGTTTCAGCTTGAGGAACTTCAGTTTGAGCTCCAATTTTGATTCCCCCTTGATTTGTTACTGCATTAAATGCTAGTGAATCTAAGGCCTCAGCAAGAACAATAACATCACTGGCCCCTTCGGTAGGTTGCATTCCAACCGACCCATCTGGAGTACTTCACATTTCGTTCATAAATCTAGTATGAGAAACTGTATTAGTATTATCATTTTCAGAACATTGTTTCTCATTGACATCTTTGATCTCACGAGTGTCAAGTTTCAGTTCTTTTAAGGTCCTGCACACTAGAACAAACACATCAAATTCAACATTACATGTTACCTCCACAAGTCCCGTAGTCTTGTTGAGTATCCTATATCCATTGTATGAAGGATGTCCATAACCAAGGAACACTCCTTCATCAGCCTTGGGACTAAAGCTATTCAATTTTGACTTTCCGTTGTTGTGAATGTAACATGGAGACCAAAAGCACGTAGATGAGTTAGAGAAGACATACGACTATTATAGATCTCGGAGGGAGTTTTGTGATGACGACTGTTAATAGAAATTCTATTCTGAGTATAACATGCCGTCATCAAAGCTTCTCCCCAATTTCCTTCGCTTAAATTTACATCAGCGAGCATGGTCCTTAGTGCGTCTTTGAGTGTGTGATTCCTTCTCTCAGCAAGGCCATTTTGTTGAGGAGTTCTCGAAGCTGACTTCTCGTGAGCAATTCCGATGTCTGTGCAAAAATCCATCAAGGGTTCATTGCAGAAGTCAGTTCCATTGTCGGACCTTATCTGCTTCAGTGTCACTCCTTTGGCATTCTAAACTCTCTTTATCAATTCTGGAAGCTGGAGCTTGACCTCGTCTTTAGTCTTTAGTAACCTCACCCAAGTATACCTTGAGTAGTCATCAACAACTACATGAGTGAATCTCTTTCCTCCGATCCTGGGTGGCTTGAAAGGTCCAAAAAGATCCATGTGAAGCAACTCCAGTATCCTATCTGTGCTCGCTGTTACAGGACGATTCTTGAATGAAGCTTTGGTTTGCATTCCCATCTGGCAGGCTTTGCAAACTCAATCCTTCTTGAATCCAGTTTTGGGCAAACCTTCAACTAGATTGTGCTTGGCCAGATGTCGAACAGAGTTGAAGTTGAGGTGGCTCAATCTCTTGTGCTAGAGCCAATTTGTGCCTTCCTAGGAGCTTGTTGTGACAAGGCAAGTGTCAACTTGGCCACTATCCCAATCCACGATATAAAGACTTACTTTTCTGACTTCTTTCAGTATGATTTCCTTCGAGTCTTTGTCTTTGATATGGCACTCAACTTTAACAAATGTCACCTCATACCCATTTTGAATAAGCTGACTATTACTCCGCAGGTGGTTGTTGAGGTTGGTGACTAAGGATACATTCTTTATGGTGATTCCATTGTTTTCCACGCAACCTTTGCCAATGGCTCTCCCCTTTGAGTCATCACCAAATACTATAGGAGGTTCTCTCGCCATTTCCAGCTTTGAGAGTAAGTCTCTTTCTCCCGTCATATGTGCGGAACACCCGCTATCTAGAATCTAAGCTCTCTTCTTCTTCTAGAGCTGATTCCAATGTCCCTTTCCCTGTAACACAAAGAAAGTTAGACTCTAGGTACCCGAGCTTCTGCGGGTCCTGCCATGTTAGTCTTTTGGATCCAACCTCTTGGAATCCAAACTTGTTTCACCTTAAGCACTGGTGATTTCCTCTCAACCATACTCTTCCTTCTGAAATAATGGATGCTATTTGGATGTATGATTGAAAGAATAGTACATATGTGCAAGCTATTTTCTGAAACTGAGTTTCTGGAAATTGAGTTCCTATAAAAGTCTTGGAATCCTAGTCCCGGATGTGAAGTCTTCATAGCCCTTGAAAAAGAAATTTGGTTGGGCTCAGACCTCAAGTAGGTGTTCCCCCAATTTGGATGAATCCTTATCTCATAACAGTTCTGATTAAAGGACCTCGAATTTCTGAAATCCGGACGTGAAACTAACTTTTTTGCAAACTCAGTTTCAGTCGCTGAAATGGGTTTCCTCGCATTAGGGACATATTGCTTCACCCATTTCTTAGGCATGTTTGTCTTCCTCTCAGGGTTATTCAGTTTTGAAACTGAATTTGTTTTCAGTTTGGGAACCGAGTTTTTCAGTTTGAGAATTGACTTTTCCCCTTTACCTTGATCGGCTAAAACGGAGTTTTTGTCAAAATTGACTACTCCTTTACCTAGCAACTTAACTTCAAAACTGAAGTTTCCTTTAAAATGATGGTCTGTCAAATTTCCAATTTCTGAAGTGGATGCATGCTTGCTCGAAATATTTTATGGAAAACCTAACCCAAATTTATCATGGGGGTCTCTTTGAGATTTTAAAGCTTCTTCAACTTTGTTGGAGCTCGAATAAAGTGTGTAAATCAAATTTTGATCTTTAGCAACTTTTAGTTCTAGAGAATCACATTCCTTAGAAAGATTTTTAAAATTTTTGAGCAAAATGGAATGTTCTTCTTTTAATTTTGTCAGATCCTACACTCATTGAACCTGGTTATTTTACCGGTGATGAAATTGGAGATGAGTGTAAGGATCCTCCACTGCTCGGCCACCAACAAAAAAATTAGATTGAAATAAACGCAGACGGATCACATCCTGGCTGACTCCATTCTGCTTGATGGTCTCACACACTTCCATGAACATTCGGAGATGACTGTAGGGATCCTCCACTGCTCGACCACCAAATTGGTTCTGTTGAACCATCTGAATAAAACCGGTTTTAATTTTAAAGTTATTGGCAGTGATACCACTAACAAATCCCTCATTGTCGGGCTGTGGTCTGTACCTCATTCCCATAGTGTTTAGATCCTCATTATCGGAGTCTTCTTGGCGCTGCCTTTCACGTTCTCTTTGTCAGTGTCTCCTCGCAGCCTCGACTCTCTCTGCTTCTCTTTCAACCATCAGCTGCTTGATGATTTCTTTCACGTGGTTCACCTCTTGGACCAACAGCAGAGCTTTCACTTGAGTTAATTGTGTTTCAGGGTCCTCCAAAGGTGGCATGTTGGGATCTTCCTATTCACTTTGACTGTGGTGTGGCTCCATATCAGATATTGTGCTTTTCTCTTCCTTGTTTTTCCTCCTCTGGACTGTGGCCTCAATTTCTATGTCGAAGGCTTCAAGTGGTTTGCCCCGAGCCCTTGTGTTCATGCAACCTGAGAAAAAGACAACTTCAGAAATTAGCCTCTGTGTCAATCGACAGGGGTCCTGTCGATCGACACGAGGGTTTCGGCTGTGTCGACCGACACAGGGTTTGTCGACTGAAACAAACGCCAAACCAAGAAAAATACACTCGCACATGAACACAAAAGTAAAATACAAAAACAAAAATAAAAAATCAATCCAACAGAATTAAAAATAAACTAATAATAAAATAGAATCTAACAATCCCCTACAACGACTCCAATTTAATCACTAGTAAAATAACAGATAAATTATAATATAGTCATGCAAATAAATTTATAGACCCTAAGGTTGTCGAACTCATAGAGACTGTATAACGAGACTATTCTATGTACTAGCCATAGTTTTTAAACCACATTTGTTTGAGTAAATTGAATAAGGTTTTGGTTTTGAATTTAAAGATGAGAATGCAGAAAAAAAAGGGTTTTGAAAACAATAATTAAGATACAAATTTCAGGGTAGATAATCAATTCATCAACAATGCAAAATTCATCAACTCTGCAATGGGGAATATATCAAATTCAAATGGATAAAATTCCTTGGTTAGACAATTAAACCCTATATTACTAATATTTGATTATCTCCTCTTGGTCTCAACAACACAAATCAACCAATCTCAATAATTATCAGATTTTAATCCTATAATTAATTTTTCCTTTTGAGACAGAATACAATTGTGTTCAATTATTTCTTCCTATTATTAATTTTTACCTTTTGGTCCTTCAATTAATAACTATAAACCTAGATTTAAATTCATCTCTCGATTCTTGTTTAAATGTAGATTCAATTAATTAAAAACCAAGAATCGAACCATGCTATTGAGTTGAATAATTAAACATGCATCATAAAAGATTATCAATCGCCCTAGAATATGCTAGGGTTTCTAGCTACGAATCATGCTTAGAAACTAAGAACACATATTATAAAAATCATAAAATACCTTACAAAATGAATAGGAACCTTCAATGTCTTAGAAAAACACCAATATTGAATAATCCAAAGTAAAATCAATGATAATTCTGTGCCTTAATGAGAATTGTATTTATAGAGGAGTGAAAATATCTCAGAAAGGTATTGGGCTAAAATATCAAGAACATCCAAATTGAGCAATTTATCCTTCTTCGGCTTCTGTGTCGATCGACACAATGTGTGTTAATCGACATGGATGCAAACACGTTGATCCATCCATGACCAGCATTCGTGACGATCGATACAATGTGTGTCGATCGACATGCAACACGCCAATGTCGAGCCTTTCTCCTGCCTTGCCTTCGATCGACATCTGACCTCTGTGTCGATCGACATACACCCTGTCGGTCGACACAGAGGCCCTGCTTCCGGATTTTGGCACCTCTCCCAACTCGGTCGACTTCCTGTGTGTCAATCGAAGCAGCAACTCTGTCAAACTCGGCTCTTTTCATCTTTTGCTCACTTTTAGCCTAAAAAACCTACAAAACTTAGCATGACAAGCATAACGTCCTCAATAATACTCTCATGCACGAAAACAACTAATAAATAAACCTAATTGCACTAAAACAAATGAGAAAAATATGGATAAGTGAGTACAAATATGAGCTTATCAAACCAATTTGATCACCGGTAAAATAACCAGATAAATTATAATATAATGATGCAAATAAATTTATAAACCCTATGGTTGTCAAACCCACAAATACTATATAACGAGACTATTCTATATACTAGCCATTGTTTTTAAACCACAATTGTATGAGTAAAATGAATAAGATTTTGGTTTTGAATTTAAAGATGACAATGCAGAAAAATAAAAGGTTTTGAAAACAATAATTAAAGATACAGATTCCAGGGCAGAAAATCAATTAATCAACAATGCAAAATTCATCAACTCAACAATGGGGAATAAATCAGATTCAAATGGATAAAATTCCTTGGTTAGACAATTAAACCCTAGATTACTAATATGTGACTATCTTCTCTCGGTCTCAAGAACACAAATGAGCCAATCTCAGTAATTATCAGATTTTAATCCTACAATTAATTCTTCCTATTGAGACAGACAATAATTGCATTCAATTCTTTCTTCCAATTACTAATTTTCATCTTTCGGTTGTTCAATTAATATCTATAAACCTGGATTCAAATTCATCTCTCGATCCTTCTTTAAATCTAGATTCAATTAATTAAAAACCAAGAATTGAACCATGCAATTAATTTGAATCATTAAACATGCATCAGAAAAGATTATCAAAAGCCTTAGAATCTGCTAGGGTTTCTAGCCACGATTCATGCTTAGAAACAAAGAACACATATTATAAAAATCATAAAATACCTTACAAAATAAATAGGAACCTTCAATGTCTTGGAAAAACTCCAATGTTGAATAATCCTAAGTAAAATCAATGATAATTTAGTGCCCTAATGAGTATTGTATTTATAGAGGAGTGAAAATGTAACTCCCCACAATAATCCGACCCTTTTTAGCAAGAATAAAATCTCGATAGCAAAGACAAGAGAAAATATCCTATTTAATTAATTGCCATCCTTTTAAGTGGGACATTAGGATTTCTCTCGTGATTTTTAATTAAATCGCATGCAATTATAAATGATTTATTGAGAAGGAAATTAAATAGTCTTCTCTCCTCTATTTCGATCGTTTAGTTATTTAAATATTATTTTGGGATTTAAATTCCCAATTTTGGTAATTAATTATCTGGGAAGAATTATGGGAATATATATATGTATGTGTGAGATTGATTGCAACCAATCATCGATGAATTAATTCCGATGGGAAATGCAAGAATGCATTTCTTGGCTCCAATATTATTATTTTTGTCCTCATGATTATTTGGACTCAAAATTATTTTAAATTGAATTGTTTATTGTGGAATGAAATGATTTAATTAAATTGAGATTTATAACCTAAAGAAGGAAATAAATAAATTAAAGTGCTTAAGTAAAGAAAGAGAAAAGAGGAAATTACCATCCTAGAACTTTTAGAAGGCTTGTTTAATTTTTAAGTAAGGATAAGTTAGTAAATAACAAATTAATTTAAATAAATTATCCTACCCCTATTTTATTCCATAAAATCCCTTTTCCCTTTTTATTTCTTTCTCTCTCTCTCGTGGACTCTCTCTCTCCCTCCCCTTTCTTCTTCGACACTTTTCTTTTCAAACGCCATTGAAGAACCCTACATTGCAACCCCTACTCTCTTCCTCTTCCCCCTCACCAAACGCTTGAACAACTTCAATAATCCCATATTCGGAATCTCCATCACTCCCTCTATCTATTGGTACCAAAAGCCCTCTCATCCGAGACACATTAGGATCAACCACTACCTCGAATCGGGATGGAGTTTGAAGATTTGGAAGCTGCGCAAGAAGAGGAGCTCAAATCTACAAGAGATTGAGATAGGAGAGGACTATAGAGTTGATTCTCAACCCTTGCCAAAATCTAAGATTTTCTTCTTCAAGTAACACCTTTCCTACCTTCCATTTAGTGTCTTTAAGATGTTTGTGAGTTTGCATGTAAGATCAAGAAGCCCCCTTTCGAATTTGAAGGCATTTGGTTGAAATTTGGCAAAAATATGTTGCGTGTAATATATGTGTATGTTTGGTAGTGCTAGAGCTTGATTAAGCCATTGGATATTTGATCTAAGTTGAGATATATGTATATGTATGATTATGTTATGATTTTCGAAACATGCTTATGTCCGTTTTTGGTGTTTATGAGTGTATTGGAGTGGTTAAAGATGATCATGTGTAATTGGGGATGAAGTATGTGAAATCTGAGAATTTGCCATGCTCTGCTGTGTCTAATTGTATTTGGCAGAGATACTAAACGACCTTTTCATGCCCTGAAATTTATATATTTAATACTACATTGAGTTAGAAATATGTAGGATTTGGAATTTCTTAGAAACGTGGAGTGGTTTGCGAGTTATGACCTCTACAAGTTCGTGTGGCAAATCTTTGGCAGAGAGATTTAGGTGCTTAGGAAAAATATATAGCCCTCGTAAAAATAATCATAATAAATGTATAAATATTCTAGACACTGTGTTGATTATTTATGTCAAGTTTCATCCCTGTATCTAAACTAAGGAATAAATGAAAAATAGGGGAAAACAGGTTTTGGTTTTGGTTAAATCTGATACTAGGAAATATTTGCAGAACTGCACCCCTGTTTTCCTTTTTGTTTTAGGTCTATCAAATGGCTTCCGATTATGCTGAAATTTAAATATGTTTTATGTCATTGTGTTAAAAAGGTATTAGCATTGGTTTCATTTTTAAACATTAAGTGGTTCGAAAGTTATTCACTCTGTAAAATTGTGTGTCATTTTGTGTTGCATTTTTTAAATAGTTTTTGAAACTGCATTTAGACATCTTAGAAAATTCTCAAAATTTATTTATAGGTTCTAGAAACACATAGAGTCTTCATATGAATTCTTTAGTCATTATCATTTGTAGTTTAGTCACCAAAAAGTTTTTAAGTTGCACCCTTTTTTCAGTCCCGTAGCAAAAATGCGCAGGGAATCCAATCTCCCCCTTGTCCGTAGCTTTGAAACAAAAAATGGTTTTCACAAACAGTCAATTGGAATATGTCTATTTTAAAATCTAGTTTCTGTATACTAAATTTTATACCCAAATTCTCTATACATTTCATTTGGAATCATTTTGAAAATAGCATCACATTCAAGATACAAGACTAGGAAAATTCATTAAGTCAAAATCATAGAGTCATTTACTTGCGTTCATATGTCTTTGTAAATCTAATGAACATTTTAATCAACTTAAGAATGTTTTAAAATATATTGCATTATTAATTGGTCACTCATTCACATTTACAACTAGAGCATTGACATGATTATAAATTGAAACTATAGTATCCCTAGGAAAAGGTTATGATTGAACACATGAGTATAATTGATCAAGAGGTTTATGAATTATGTATGATGATTGAGAATACTTGGATTGTTGAGCATGTTTAAGTAAATAATGATTATGCAAGCATGTATTTAGTGATAAACAAGATTAAGTGTTAACGTTATGAGTTTATGAATGAAGCATGCTAAATGAATTTGATGAGTTGATTATACATCTATAACATGTTTAAAGTAAAATAAACACCCCTAGTCATTAAACGTTAAACAATCTAGGTGTTAGTGACAAAAGGAAGCATCGCCTAGGAGAATCATGTAAACTGAACACCTCTTCAAAATTAAGGTGGGCACTACTTTATCCTACAAAAATGGTTTTTGCAAATGTTTTCAAATCAAAATGAAAAATGTTTTGTTTTTAAACTATGGAGCACCGTAAAAATGTCTTGGCACCTTTGCAATTGATGTTGATGTTGTTGATGTTGGCGGTGAATATGATTGATATTTGAGATATGCTGGATCGGGGATTAGCTGCCCCCATGGTATTGTAAGTCTAATGCATTAGCCCGAATAGTAATAAGATTACAGGTCAAGTAAGGACTCGGATCCCCTAACCGGGTGGATGGCGAGTGGCCACTCCCATCTTACCCTTATGTGAATTATATGAGGACATGATGAAATTGTTGGTGGTGTGATTGTTGGGATGACGATTGTGTTGGTGCCTAAAATGAGTGGGCATGCCCTTGTGAGGTAAATTCTTTTCAATAAAACCCTTGTGTTATGCATGTGTGATACTGTGCATTTCCATAATATATATGTAAATTGTTTTCGGGATACCGTGAACACTGTGTACGCAGAGTACTCAGCCCCTGTGTGTGTATTTTCCCCACAAGCAGGTAACAGGTGACGAGGTGGTGAAGGGGATGGTCGTGGAGATGATTGTGAAGTCATATTGAAAATGCAAAGTTATTATGATAATTAACTATTTGTTGTCTTTTGAATTTGCTATCTTAAGGCATGACTTATTTGTATTTCCCTTTTTGTATTTATTGAGTGTGAGCCAAATGCATTTCTCGTTTCCTATTCTCTTGATAACTATGGATTTCTATTGAGTTGGATATATCCTTAGCATGCTATTCGTGATTTATGTTATTGATCTGGTACATGAGCTGCGGGTTATGTCTTCATACATAGACCCAATTTGTTTCTTTCATTTTGAACTTGCATTTGTTGTCCCAGGCCGTACTTGGCGTAAGACCCGCGTGGAGGTCATTATTTGAAACTATTTGATCTCTCTTTTCGAGCAGGTACATCTCTTGTTGTTCTCCACGCATATTAATGAGCATTTCATTTTGTCCCCGTTATGCTTCAACCATTATTCATGTAAAGATTTACTTATTTCAATTTCAATGAAACATATTTTAAAAGCTTATTATTTCATTTCTATAAAAGTCACTTTCGCCATTTTAATTCATCATGTTTGTTTGGATTCAAATAAATTCAAAAGCTAATTCGACTTCATTGTCGTCATCACATTTTTAAATTGTTTAAAACCCTTAGCATGCATTATCCGCACGTGGGTCTGTCGCATAGGCCCAGTTTAGGGGCGCGACAGAAAACATCTTAGAAAGGTATTGGGCTAAAATATTAAAAACATCCAAATTGAGCAATTTTTCCTTCTTCGGCCTCTGTGTCGATCTACATGTGGTGTGTCAATCAACATAGATGCAAACATGTCGATCCATCCATGATCAACCTACGTGTTGATAGACACAATGTACGTCGATCGACATGCAATACACCAATGTCGATCCTTTCTCCTGCCTTGCCTTTGATCAACATCCGACCTTTGTATCAATCGACATACTCCCAATAGGTCGACACAGAGGCCCTGCTTAAGGATTTTGGCACGTCTTCCAACTCGGTCGACTTTTCGTGTGTCAATCGAAGCAACAACTCTGTCAACACGGCTCTTTTAATCTTTTGCTCACTTTTAGCCTAAGAACCTACAAACCTCACTCATGCACGAAAACAACAAATAAACAAACCTAATTTCACTAAAACAAAAGAGAAAAACATGGATAAGTGAGTACAAATATGAGCTTATAAAACCAATTTCATCACCAGTAAAATAACAAGATAAATTATAATATAGTGATGCAAATAAATTTATAAACCCTAAGGTTGTCTAACCCACAGAGACTATATAACAAGAATATTCTATATACTAGCAATAGTTTTTAAACCACAGTAGTTTGAGTAAATTGAATAAGGTTTTGGTTTAGAATTTAAAGATGATAATGCAGAAAAATAAAAGGTTTTGAAAATAATAATTAAAGATATAGATTCCAGGGCAGAAAATCAATTAATCAACAATGCAAAATTCATCAACTCATCAATGGGGAATAAATCTGATTAAAATGGATAAAATTCCTTGGTTAGACAATGAAACCCAAGATTACTAACATGTGACTATCTCCTCTCGGTCTCAAGAACACAAATCAGCCAATCTCAATAATTATCAGATTTTAATCCTATAATTAATTCTTCATTTTGAGACAGAAACAATAGCATTCAATTCTTTCTTCCTATTACTAATTTTCACCTTTCGGTCCTTCAATTATTAACTATAAACATAGATTCAAATCCATCTCTCGATCCTTCTTTAAATCTAAATTCAATTAATTAAAAACCAAGAATTTAACCATGCTATTGAGTTGAATCATTAAACATGCATCAGAAAAGATTATCAAAAACCCTAGAATCTGCTAGGGTTTCTAGCCATGATTCATGCTTAGAAACAAAGAACTCATATTATAAAAATCATAAAATACCTTACAAAATAAATAAGAAACTTCAATGTCTTCGAAAAACTCCAATGTTGAATAATCCAAAGTAAAATCAATGATAATTTAGTGCCCTAATGAGTATTGTATTTATAGAGGAGTGAAAACATCTTAGAAAGGTATTGGGCTAAAATATAAAAAACATCCAAACTGAGAAATTTTTCCTTCTTCAGCTTCTGTGTCGATCGATACGATGTGTGTCGATCGATGTGGATGCAAACATGTCGATCCATCCATGATCAGCCTACGTGTCAATTGACATAATGTGTGTCGATCGACATGTAGCATAACAATGTCGAGCCTTTCCCCCGCCTTGCCTTTGATGGACATCCAACCTCTGTGTTGATCGACATACTCTCTGTAGGTCAACACAAAGGCCCTGCTTCAGGATTTAACACGTCTTCCAACTCGGTCGACTTCCCGTGTGTCAATCAAAGCAGCAACTCTGTCAAACTCGGCTCTTTTCATCTTTTGCTCACTTTTAGCCTAAAAAACCTACAAATCTCAGCATGACAAGCATAACATCCTCTATAATACACTCATGCACGAATCAACTAATAAATAAACCTAATTGCACTAAAACAAAGGTGAAAAACATGGATAAGTGAGTACAAATATAAGCTTATCAAATCCCCCAAACTTGAATGCTTGATTTTCCTGAATCAAAAGAAAAGATAGAAAGGAAATCTCTTGCAGTTGAAAGTGCAATGCCTCACAAGATTCATCACATTCAAGAATCCAAAATCCACATCACACAAGAAATTTGAAATATATAAGAAATCCATCAACTGCGGAAGACTCACAAGATAGTGTTTCGCTCATCACACAAGTGTTTGGGTTTTCAATGAAAACACTCACAAGATGTATGAAGAAATTTCTACCATAGGCTTGCAAAATTTCTAGAATCTACACTGCTAAAATGTGCACACAATTCTAGAATCAGAAAGGACTTTTCATTTGGTTGTAATGTAGGCTTTTTGTGAAAGGTAGGGAAATATGGCCAAGTGACTAAATCAATTGAGTTCATGACTCTCAACAATCCAACCACTATCTATTCATCATGCACCCATCTCCTAATATATTCAACTTAAACCAAGGCTCTTTTTTTTTTTTTTTTGATTTTCCCTTTCAAAAGTTTACACACAAATTTTCTCTTATACCCTTTGAAAAGTTTACACACAATTTCTCTCTCTCTCTCTCTCTCTCTCTCTCTCTCTCTTTCTTTTTCAGAGGGCTTATGAGAATTCTAATATCTTTTGAGCTGAACAACCACACATCTTTATTCACCAGTATTTACAAATTTCTTTTCCAAATCATACTTCTAACCATCCTTATCCTCCATAAATCTTATAGACCAGACAAAAACCATTTTAACTCCATGAAAATCACATAGACAAGATAAAACAATGGAGTTAGGCACAATGGAGCTGACTCGGGATAATTTAATATGTGAAAGGACAGTGGTTTGGAATTGGGCTAACAACGATGGCCTAAAATCATTTTCTATCATTGTGCACACTATGCAGTCTCGAAACAGAACAAAAGCAAGTTCTAGAGAAATGAAAACATACATGAGAATCTCACATCAAACAAAGATAAGGCTCAAAATCTCACTCGGGTTCAAATATTTCTTCCTTAGTCAATTTCAATCCACTCAAACATCATGCAAGTGTAAGTTTCAATTCGATCCTATCATGCGGTATTCTACATTCATAGGCAATCAACCACTATCAAAGTCAAATCAAACTCATCCTGAATCGATTTCAAACTCACACTTAGTTTAAATAGGTTCAAAACTCACAGGTTTCCTCACAGTATATCCATATTTTTTTCTAGGCATAAATATAAATAACATAAAGAATAATAAATAAAAGGGACAGAAAAGTTCGAATTCTTGTACTCATCCCCCAAACTTATTTCAAACTCGGAGAGTTAGAAAAAGTTTTAAAATAAGACAAGAATAAGAACTGGTACCTGACTGTTGATCTCAGACATCAACGTTTTTATCCACCGGAGGAATCAACATCGTTTGACAAAGCGTTGTGGCTGCTGGCACTCTGTATCGATCGACAGGGGCCCTGTTGATTGACACAAAGAGTTCCTATTGGAGATCGACACATTGCGTTCCTGTCGATCAACCTCTGTATCGGGTCGAAAGAGTTGCTCCGTCTTGACCTTTGTGTCGATCAACAGGGGCCCTGTCGATCGATACAGAGGTCGATCCACCAAATTTTTTTTCTAAAATAACAAGGAAAAATAGGAAATTAAAAAATAAAACAAAAAAAAAGAAATTGAAATAAATCAAGTAAAGGTTAGGTTACCTCCCAACAAGTTCTTAGTTAACGTCGAAGCTCGACGGTACCTCTTTTTCTCAAATCCATGGAGGATGGGTGTGGACTCGCCTCCCTCCGGCATCAACCATGTAGATGAGTCTATCTTGAATGACAGTAGTGAGCTCGGGGTGAGATGGTATAATTGGCAATTTTGCCATCTCATTCCCTAGCTCCCATTCAATGGCAGCTCGGTTTTCTTTGTCCTCCTCGGCTTCCTCTTCATCCTCTTCAGAGTCTTCAATAGAGGTGATCCGTTTGCATTTGGATTGCTACCGGCTTTTGTCGAGCTCAAAAGTGATGTTCTCAACATTAGCTCATAGAGTGATTTCTCCTCCTCGGCAGTCAATCAGGGCAGCACTCGTGTCCAAGAACTCTCGTCCCAAGATAAGGGGTGTGATCCAATCCTCCTACATGTCAAGCACTACAAAATCTGCAGGGAAAATTAGATGACCCACACGAATGAGAACATTGTCAAGTATACCTCTAGGGCGAGACACAAATCGATCTGCCATTTGCAGTGTGATTGTAGTAGGACTCATCTCTCCAATGTTGAGGCGCTTGTAGATGGAGTAAGGCATCAGATTGATGCTGGCACTAGTGTCGCACAGCACCTTTTGAAACTATTTCCCCCCAATCTTGACTGGAATCGAGAAGCACTCTGGATCACTCCTCTTGATCGGAATCTTCTTTTGAAGGAGTAGGTTGCACTACTCATGAAGCTTCACCGTTGAATTCTCTACAAAGTGTTTCTTCTCACTCATCAGCTTGCGGAGATACTTCATGTAGCTCGAGATCTCGCTCAAAGCCTCGATCAATGGTAAGTTAATACTTACCTTCTTCAAGTTGTCCACAAATCTCAAGAACTTGGAATCCTCCTTCTGCTTGGCGAATCACTGAGGAAAGGGCATCGGAGGTGTGGGAATGACTTTAGAACTTGGATTATTGAGCTGGGGAGATTTCTATGTCAACTGGGCAGGATTTGTGTCGACCTGCCATCTGTGTCGATCGACACACCCGCTGAGTTCCTGTCGATTGATTCTTCTTACTCGTACGACATGTCTGCCTCCATTTGTTGTCTGTGTCTATTGACACAAGGTGTGTTGGTCAAAATAGAGGGCATTCCTGCGGGAATTTCCTCCTCTTCTCCCCCAAACTTGTTTTGGGGCATCCTCGGACCCTGGTAGCTGGATTCGAACCTCAGTTGGATCGCCTTGCATTCCTTTTGGTTCTTGGGGTTCACTTCAGTGGTGCTCGGCAGTTTCCCTTGCTTGTGTTGCGTACCAAGTGAGTTAGCAATCTGACTGACCTGCGTCTCGATTATCTGCACATGTTTTCCAAGTCTTTCCAGCTTAGTGTTGACCCCTTCAACTTCTTGCTCGATTTTGCCAACCTGATAGTCAGAAGCCTTAATGAACTTCTGCAACACCTCATCGAGGCTCTTCTTCTTCTTCTTCTTCTTCACAATCTCTCCATTTTGAACATCGAAGTCCGGTGTAGGGTGTTCGGCACCTTGAGACTGAGCATATGAGAAACCTGAATGATCTCTCGGGTGGTAATGCTGGTATCCCCCTTACCGGTACTGGTTTTAGTATGCACCTTGATTCAAGTAATTCGCGTCAGCGATGAGATCAACCTGTGCAACAGAAACACAAGCACTAGATGTCAGTTTCTTCTTCTCCCCCTTGAGATTTTTGATCTTCTTCTTAAGGGTGTCATCTTTCTTCTTCTCCACAGCTCTGACTTGAGGTCTTCTTGGATTGGCCCATTGTTGAGTGTGCAGGGCCATCTTCTTGAACAACTTGAGGGCTTTTTCTGGTGACTTGCTCATCAAAGAACCTTAGGCTGCATTGTTAACAGACTCTTGAGTTCTTTCATTCATCCCCCCTGAGAAGATGTGGGTCTGTTCCTCGGTGTCAACTCCATGGCCCGGACAACTCCTCAATAGCTCATTAAACCTGCTCCATGCTTCGAACAAGGACTCATCCAACTTCTGGTGAAACTGCAGGATTTCTATATTCTTCTGAATGATCATAGATGGTGGAAAGAAGGCAACAAGGAACTTTGCTCGGAGATCTGCCCAAGTGCGGATGCTGCTGCAATCCAGGGCTGTAAACCAAGTCCGAGCCTGATCCTGAAGTTAGAAAGGAAACAAGCGCAGACTGATCACATCCTGGCCGACTCCATTCTACTTGATGGTCCCACACACTTCCTCAAACATTCGGAGATGAGTTTAGGGATCCTGCACTTCTCGGCCACCAAATTGGTTATGTTGAACCATCTGAATCAAACCGGTTTTGAATTAAAAGTTATTGGCAGTGATACCAATAACAAATCCCTCATTGTCGGGCTCTGGTCTGTACCTCCTTGCCATGACGTTTGGATCCTCATCATCGGAGTCCTCTTGGTGCCGCCTTTCACGTTCTCATTGATTTTACTTTGGATTATTCAACATTGAAGTTTTTCCAAGACATTGAAGGTTCTTATTCATTTTGTAAGTTATTTTATGATTTTTATAATATGTGTTCTTTGTTTCTAAGCATGATTCGTGGCTAGAAACCCTATCAAATTCTAAGGCTTTTGAGAATCTTTTCTGGGACATGTTTAATGATTCGACTCAATAGCATGGTTAAATTCTTGGTTTTTAATTAATTGAATCTAGATTTAAAGAAGGATCGAGAGATGTATTTGAATCCAGGTTTATAGTTATTAATTAAATGACGGAAAGGTGAAAATTAGTAATAGGAAAAAAAAATTGAATTCAATTGTTTTCTATCTCAAAAGAAAGAATTAATTGTAGGATTAAAATTTGATAATTATTGAGATTGGCTGATTTGTGTTCTTGAGATCGAGAGGAGATAGTCACATATTAGTAATCTAGGGTTTAATTGCCTAACCAAGGAACTTTATTTATTTGAATCTGATTTATTCCCCATTGTTGAGTTGATGAATTTTGCATTGTTGATGAATTGATTATATGCCCTAGAATCTGTATATTTAATCATTATTTTCAAAACCCTTTATTGTTTTGCATTGTCATCTTTAAATTCAAAACCAAAACATTATTCAATTTACTCAAACAATTGTGGTTTAAAAATTATGGCTAGTACATAAAATAGTCTCGTTATATAGTCTCTATGGGTTCGACAACCTTAGGATTTATAAATTTATTTGCATCACTATATTATAATTTATCTGGTTATTTTACCGATGATCAAATTGGCCACTGAGGAATCTGGTTCAATGCCCTACAACGTAATTTCCTACCCTCATTACAATAAGTGTAGGAACTGATAGAATTAAAAGAAGTGATAAGTTTATTTCAATCTGGTTATTTCGTTGATCAAATTGTAGGCATTTTGGTTATTGGGCACCATTACGCGGGACAATCAGATTATATTTTGTTATTGGATTGTTTTATATTTTCTGGATTGAGTTTTTATTTTTTTAGTTCTCGTGCGTGAGTGTGTTTTCTGCGTCTTTTTCAATCGACAGTGACTCTGTCGATCGACACAGAAGCAGCACTCATGTCGATCGACCGCCCCCCTGTCGATTGACACAGAGATTGATTTCTTGCAATTTTGCCTTTCTTTTCAGGTGCATGAACACAAGAGCAAAGGGGAAGAATCTTGAAGCCTTCAACTCAAGAATAGAAGCCACCTGCAGGAGAAACAAAAACAAGGGAAAGAACAAAGAAAGATAGTCTAAGATAGAGAATCCACCAGATGCACCGCTGAAAAACATGACTCTCGAGGAACAAAGGCAATTCTTGGATGAAGTTCGATAGCTCAGGGAGCAACTCCAAGCCGTACAGGCAATCCAAGCAGAGCAAGCTTCCAGACTGGCAGCCATGAACAATGGATGAAACCATGACAGACAAGTTGTAGTGCTATAGAGATCCATCGTAGATCGCTTTCAGCCGCAACAAGAGGAGCTGGGTTTCCAGGTTGGCATCGATGCTAACAACTTCGAGCTGAAGACAGGCTTGATTCATATGGTTCAGTTGAACCAGTTTGCAGGGAAGGCAATTGAAGACCCGTACGCCCTCATCAGTCAGTTCATCAAGGTGTGTGATACAGTGAAGTAGAATGGAGTGCCCCAAGATACTATCCGGATGTACTTATTTTCTTTTTCTCTTAGGGATGAGGCTCGGTCTTTGTTTGCTAGCTTGGGAAGGAGCAGGATTGGCACATGAGAGCAACTGCGAGCAGAGTTTCTCACCATTTTTTTCCCTCCCAGTGTCATACTCAAGAGGAAGTCCGACATCACTCACTTCAGTCAGAAGTATGATGAGACATTGTACGAGTCTTGGAAAAGGTACAAGGAACTGTTGAGGATTTAACCCGGGCATGGTATTGATTTTGAGATACAGGTTTGCCACTTTTATGAGGGACTGAACCCTCACATGAAGGAGTTGGTGGATGCTTCGGCTGGAGGCATTCTTATGAAGAAAAGTGGAGAAGAAGGGATGCAACTTCTTGCAGATATAACCCTCAACAACCATCAATGGCCTACTGAAAGGCAGAAAGTTGTTAAGACAGTGACCACTATGCCAGAGTTCGATGTGGTTGCAAAAGTCAAAAAGCTCCGTGAAGAGTTTGGGAAGTTAGAGAGTGGTAGAGCTTCGGTAGCTGTAGTGTCAGATCCAAACACGACCATCATTTCTATTAAGGGCAATTACATCTACCGTACCGCTGAAGTAAACTATGCCAATGGAGGTTACAATAACAACTACCGAGGCAACAACCAAGGGTACAATTACAGTGCTAGAAACCATCCTGGTTTTTCTTATTCTAATCCTTATGCAGCTGAAAATCCTCCACCGGGGTTCAGTGATGGAACCGGGGGAGAGATTGTGGAGAAGAAAAGATCTGTGTTGAGGAGACCCTTGACAATTCATCAAAAGCTCCGACAACTGCTTTGGGATGGTGGAAACTAAAGTGAAGGGGATGGTGACTCATTTTCAACACATGACAAAGCACATTCAAATGCTGGACATGCAATTGAGTCAGATTGCCACCACTTTGAGCAATCAACACAAAGCTGGTCAACTCCCCAGCACTACAGAGATCAATTCAAACAAGGCAAAACAAGTCAATGCCACTTCTTTGAGGTCTGGTACAAGGTATAATGGTCCGAGCATGCCCGATGATGAGTTTGGGGGCGAGGAGGATGAAAATCTTGCAGATGATGCCTCTGTATCGATCGATATAAAATACCGACAAGGAGGCAGGTCGAGTGATATTGATGGCAGCTCGATCAATAGGGGGATTGCTGCCGTGTTACCTGACAAAACCCTTGTCGATCGACATGCAGGTTCTGGAGCTGCAGTCGACACAGGTGCAGATTGCTCGACATAAAGGCATGCAGGGATTGAAAAATTGAAGAAAAAAAGTGGTTTGATGCCCTTCCCGCAAAGATTTGCCAAGAAGAAGGAGGATTCAAAATTTTCTCGCTTCGTGAAGAATCTCAAGAAAGTCAACATCAACATTCCATTGATTGAGGCTCTCCGTGAGATTCCCGGCTACATGAAGTTCTTGAGGAAGTTGATGAGTGAGAAAAAACCAGTAATTGAAAATGAAACTCTTTCTATTCATGAGCAATGCAGTCTTCTTTTGCAGAAATAGGTTCCAATGAAGAGGTCCGATCCAGGATGCTTCTCTATTCTGATCGAGATTGGGGGGAGAGAGTTCCGCAATGTTCTCTGCAACACAGGAGCAAGTATCAACTTGAGACCATACTCAGTCTATAATAAATTGCAGATTGACGAGATGAGGCCAACCAAAATTACCTTTCAGATGGAAGATCGCTCAATTTCTCGACCAAAGGGAATAGTTGAAGATGTTTTGATTAGATTAGGCTATCTTATTTTTCCTGCTGACTTTGTTGTTTTGGAAATGAAGGAAGAGCATGAGATGCCGATGATCCTTGGAAGGGAGTTCTTGAAGACGAGTGGAGCCTTAATTGATTGTTGAGGTGGAGAGATTACACTCCGAGGCAATGATGAGATGATTACCTTTGTCTTCGATTAAAGTCAGAAGGAAGCCTCTTGCAACAAAATTTCTACCACCACTGATGAAGAGGATGAGGAGACTGCCGAGATTGAATGGGAGCGAGGAAACGAGATGGAAAAATTGCCAATTTCACCATCTCCTTCTGAGCTCACTATTGTCATTCATGACCGGATAGTTTACATGATAGATGCAAGGGGGCGGCGAGTCTGGACCCGACCATCTTGGTGAGGAAAGCATCGTCAAGCTACGATGATAACAAAGGCACAGAATGGGAGGTAACCTATTATTTCAATTATTTTCCATATGTTTTTCTTTTAAAACAGAATTGGAGCTCTGTTTTGATCGACACACAGGGTGTCAATCGACACAGAGGAGATAGACGGTGTTAGTCCTTAAATATCAGAGTCGCCGTGCTTAGACAAGAGCACGAAATGCAGCAGAATAATTAATCGTCACTTACACTTATGTTTTCCTTTAAAGATTATTTAAACTCAGGAATAGATTAAAGTTTCTTCACTGTTATACACTAGCAATATGATTGCTAGGTTTAAAGTCTTGCGTGTAATGAAACAGTAAATGAACACAGTGTTTATAGTGGTTCGATCCAAATAGATCTACGTCCACTCCTTAGCCGAAACGCTAAGAATTCACTAAGTAAGTATACAGATTACAAGGATTCGCATTTTCCGTTAAGTAGACAGTGAGCTTTCGACCTGGCTACTTGACAGCTATCCTCCGATATTCTGAACTTCTCTGGTGTAGGTCTGGCTGAGTCAAGGGCACACCTTCGTAAAACTCGCCTTTTCTACTTTGGAAGTTTTATAGTTACTTCCTAACTTTCCTTCGGATGCGGCTAAATGCCCGTCTTAGTCTAGACCTTTTCAAGTGTTCGACTATTGGATTCGTTCAGAAAAGAAAGGTATCCCAATGATTGAAGAATCTTGAATGCAATCAAGAATCTCTTCAATGGAGTGTCAGTAATTCAATGGGGACACTCTGGTAGTTGAAAGGCTTTGAATATGTTTCGAATATTTGCTTTTCAACTGACTGCTCTCGTGCTTTTCGCTTTTGTCTTAGGAATCTCTTGAAAATAAGTTAGAGTATTGAATGAGCAGCACTTCTCACACTTCCGGACTTGCCTTTTTATACACAAAGATTCAAACTTTGAATCTTTGTATCCGTTAGACACAACGGTCTCTTTTTTCGAGAATGGTTTGTTTTTCAGCTTGCTTTCTGGCTTCGTACAGTACTTTTTGACCTTCTTCTGAAAAGTTCTGTCCTTGCATGTACGGTTGTCAGAACGTTGGTGTAGCGATCTGCTTTGCTCTGCTAGGTTCATTTAACACGATCTGCTAGATGAGTGTCTGCTAGCCATGTATCTGACTGGTGAAGCCTCAGCAAACTTAAGTGCTTGATTCCTTTTATCTTCTGATTGCTATCCTTAGCAATCTGCTGGATGTTAGCAAATGCTAATTCCTTAGCATTCTGCTATCATACGTCTTCTAGCATATGTCCTTCGGCATCTGCTGGGAGAACTCCTAGCAAGCTAGTCTATTACAACTCAATACTTTTGCCTATGCAGGACATTACAAAATATGCTAGACTATACTAGAGTTCAGCAATTGATCGACCAATCTACTAAGGTTTGATTCAACAAAACCTTTTACAATGAAATCCTAAGGGATATTTTAGGAACAATTTCCCAATAGACGGTGCACTCTTTCGACCAAGGAAGGGGTCGACAAGAAGGCTCTGTATCGATCGACAGGCCCCCTATCAACCGACACAGAGTGCTAGCAGCCAAAAGTTTCTGTCGCTCGAGTTCTGCAGCCTCCGAGAGATAAAAAGCTGGTGTCTGAGACCAACATCGAGGTACCGTTTCAAGCCTAATCTGATTTTCAAACTTATTCCCTCTGACAATTGAATAAGTTTGGGGGGAGGAAGACTTGGAGTTGAAACTATTTCTTTCCCTTTTACTTAATGCTTTCAGTTCGTTTAAATTTATGCCTAGGAGTTGAAACTATTTCTTTCCCTTTTTACTTAATGCTTTTAGTTTTTTTAAATTTATACCAAGATAAAAAGAAAAAATTGCATAATTTTGTTGCATCGTTTGAATAAGTTGTTAATTTGTGAGAAGATTTGCAAAGCTATGAGATAACCCTATCAGCATTAAGAATATATTTAATTTTCCAATTTTCATTATTTTACTTGTTGCTTGGATTCAAGTCATTGAAGAATTTGATATTCCCATTTTCAATATGATTCAAGTAAGCTTCTTTATGTTTATTGCAATTTGTGTTTTCAATATGTTAGGCTAGAAACCCTAACAGGTTTTAGGTTTTTCTCCATCCTCTTTAGCATGTTGTAATTCAGTTAAATTCAAACCTTAATTAATTTTGTTCAACTTCTATGGTTTTCATTCTAATATTTATTTTCAATTGAAGGATTGAGAGATGAAAATTAAATTAAATAGAATTTGATACAATTGTTCTCTGTCCTAAAAAGAAGATTCATTGTAGGGTTTAAATTTGTATCTTTATCAAGATTGACTAGTTTGTGTTCTTCAGACCGAGAGGTAAAATTCACTTTCTAATAATCTAGGTATTAATTGCCTAACCAAGGAATTGATTCCAAAATATCAGCTTTCCCACCATAATAATTATTTTGGGGTTTGGATTGATTGGATTGATTGATTTCCCTAGAATCTGTGCTTTTAATTATTGATTTTATTTTAAAAGTTATTTTCTGAATTGAAAAACAAAACCCTTCTCAAATTTAGATTTTCTCAAACATCGAATTGATAAACTGCATCCAGTACATGAAATATTTTCGTTGCACTGTCCCTGTGGGTTCGACAACCTTCAGTTTATTATAAATTTATTTGCTCACTATATTATAATTAATCTGTAATTTTAACAATGATCAAATAAGTGTAGGAACTAAGGAAATTAAAAGAAGAACATTCCAGTTTGAGAGGGAAATCCGCCAGAATGCCTACAACGTGAATTCCTACCAGAATGATAAGCTCGTATTTTACCTCACTTATCATCCCTACAATGTGATCCGTCTACGCTTATTTTAATCTGGTTACTTCGTTGGTGGCTGAGTAGTGGAGGATCCCTACACTCATATCCAATTTGATCACCGGTAAAGTAACCACATAAATTATAATATAGTGATGAATTATAAGGTTGTCGAACCCACAGAGACTGTATAATGAGAATATTTTACGTAATAGCCATAGTTTTTAAACCACAGTTGTTTGAGAAAATTGAATAAGATTTTGGTTTTGAATTTAAAGATGACAATGCAGAAAAATAAAAGGGTTTTGAAAAAAATATTTAAAGATGCAGATTCCAGGGAAGATAATCAATTCATCAACAATGCAAAATTCATCAACTCAACAATGGGGAATAAATCAGATTAAAATGGATAAAATTCATTGGTTAGACAATTAAACCCTCGATTACTAATATGTGACTATCTCCTCTCAGTCACAAGAACACAAATCAGCCAATCTGAATAATTATTAGATTTAATCCTACAATTAATTCTTCCTATGGAGACAAAAAACAATTGCATTCAATTCTTTCTTCCTATTACTAATTTTCACCTTACGATCATTCAATTAATAACTATAAACCTTGATTCAAATTCATCTCTCGATCCTTCTTTAAAACTAGATTCAATTAAATAAAAACCAAGAATTAAACCATGCTATTAAGTTGAATTATTAAACATGCATAAAAAAAGAATATCAAAAGCCCTACAACCTGATAGGGTTTCTAGCCACGGATCATGCTTAGAAACAAAGAACACATATTGTTAGGAATATTGTAAGAAATATTAAAACCCCTTGGTTGTCAATGTTCGTTCATTATGTTTTTGTGCATCAAAGCTCATGCTGATCTAGTTTCTAGCAACTTAGTATCGAGTCAAAATGTAAAAGTACTGTATATGTCATATATACTCGAGTTGTAATAGAGCTAGATATGAAGAATCAAGAATGATGAAGGAATCAACAGACTTGATGATTGCTTAAGATTGTTGACGAGGGCTGTAAAGGCCAGCAACTACGAAGGAATGCTGAACGCATTCAAGAGAATGCTGAAGAAGCAACGCCAGCATGTCACGAGATCTTCGCAAGCCTGTTGAGATGTCAGCTGAATGTCAATCACCAGCAAACACTCAACAACAACCAAGAAAGCTACAAGTCGTAAATAAGAAGGATCCAAATCACAATGAAACCTGACGAATCAAAGAAGAGAACAATCAACAGACACATCGGATATTTCAAGTTCAAACAAAAAGATCCGTTCTGACAAAGACGACAATAGATAGGAGCTACGTTAATCAGAGTTAAGGGAGACTTGAAGAGTCTCTGTGCATTGCAGAAAAAGGAAGAAAATAGATTGGCAAGCAGTACCTTTGAGTCTAACGGATAAGATTCAAACAGTCGTTTGAATCTTCACCTATAAATAGGTTTCATCCAGAAAAGATTCAAAGGTTCGCAAAATTCTATTCACAGAGAAAACAAGAGAAGATCCAAACATTCTCTACACTACGCGAACTCATCCGAGCAAGTACGTGATTGAAGCTTTGTCACAAATTATCATACATGAAGGTCGAGACCTCTGAAGTATAACTTCTAAGGTTAATATTGGTATTCTCTCTATTCCTATAAAGAATCTAGCAGTCACCTTGTTGTGCAAGAGTGATTATTACGGGCAATCGCAATCACAAGGATAGGTTCTGGGAAGAACTACTAAACTCCCAAACAGTTAACGTCTAAGGAGAAGGGAAGTTTGTCCTCACTCTACGGAGCGACTAGGTGAAGATTGAAGAACGAGGTGCTTGAAGGTGCACGCTGACCAGATGAAGGAGCTGCTCAATGTTAGAGATCAGGTATGACTTTGTTTGAACCACTATAAATCCTTGTGTCCCTGTATTGCTTTATTTCGTTATATCCTATTTGCACATATTTGAAACTCAACACATCAAGTGTTGTAGTATAACCTGCAAATAATCTAACGAATATTGGAGCTTAAATACATTTGATAAACACTTGCTAAGTCGAAACATTAGCTAGATAAGAGCAAGACATTATTAATACTTCCACTACATAAATAAACACTCTGATCGGGGGACCAACACATATTATAAAAATCATAAAATACCTCACAAAATGAATAGGAACCTTCAATGTCTTGGAAAAACTCCAATGATGAATAATCCGAAGTAAAATCAATGATAATTTTGTGCCCTAATGAGTATTGTATTTACAGAGGAGTGAAAACATCTAAAAAGGTATTGGGCTAAACTATCAAAAACATCTAAGTCAAGCAATTTTTCCTTCTTCGGCCTCTATGTCGATCGACACGATGTGTGTCGATCGACATGGATGCAAACATGTCGATCCATCCATGATCAGCCTACATGTCGATCGATATAATGTGTGTTGATCGACATGCAGCACACCAATATCGAGCCTTTCTCCTGCCTTGCCTTCGATCGACATCTAACCTTTGTGTCGATCGACATACTCCCTGATCGAAAATAGACCAATCAAAATCCAAAAGGTGAAATCCAGGATAGGAGAAGATGTAGCAGGACCAGACGTTATAGTGGACTAGCCGTACGAAGAATGGACTCCAGAAGATAAAATTCGTGGCCAATTGGACTGTGTAGCCATGGATTTAATCTTAAGTTCCTCGTAACCAACTCTAATGGCAGAAGTCTTGGAATACAATAATGCCAAAGAAATGTGGGACTTTCTCGGCACTCTAAGCACCGAAATGGATCTAATATAGAGAAATAAGCTACAACAATGGGTAGACAGGTATGAATCTTTTTAATTGATTCTGAGTGAAACCGTCAAGGATATGGAGGTCAGATTAAACACCATTGTAGCTGAGCTAAAGAAGTTGGGAAGGACGAACGAGCTTCCCGACATGAATTCAAAGATTATTTCAAGACTACCAAAGGAGGATTGGTTCGTCAAAGTGACCAGTCTGAAGGAGAAAGATTTGTCTGCAATAGATACCGAAGAAGTGTTCGCTCAACTGAAGCCACCCGAATGGCATATCATTCAGATCAATAAAAAATGAAGTTGTTCGTGCTGCAGTAACCATTAAAGAACCCATAGAGGATGCGACATTCTATGTGAAAAGAGAAGGACAAAAGTGGAAGACGAAGAGGCCATTCAACTCCGATTGACCAGCTCAATCCAGTCCAACGAATGAGATACCATCCACCAGTGGATCTCAAGCTAATGAAGCAAAATGCTCAGTCAGTGAGCTGGAAGAGCAGATGAAGAGATTACAAAAGCTGCTGCTGAAAGCCAAAGGAAAGAAGGAAAAATTCCAACAAAGTCAGCCAGCAGATAGCCGAATTGCCAAAAAGACACCAAGAACATGCTACGAATGAAATTCCCCGAATTATCTGAAATTTGAGTGTCCACGAATAGATCTAGAGGAAAGAGAATGATTAAGAAAGTTGTTCGAAAGACGAGCTTCAAAAGCTGTTACCAAAGCTATGTTGTCAAGGACAAAACTACCAGACATCCCAGATCATGACGACAAAAGATACTCATCAGAAAATGAAGAGGATGTTCTCATGGTGTTCATGGCCGACATCAATGAAGATGGTGATGGAAATGAAGAGCAGACAGGAGAATCAACTCTAGCTATTACAAGAAACCAGGTAACCAATTATGTTATGTATGCTGCTTCTACTTCAAAAAACATGCATGATACTGCTGATTCATGTTACTCAGAATCAGATGAAATAATTGTTGAATTTCTGCTAAAAGAATTTTCAAAAGTTCATGCATTAAAAGATATTTTAGTAAAAGAAAATTCCTCTCTGAAATCTCAGCTTTCTACTTTGACCAGTAAGATTGAAAAATCTAGGTCAGCTGACGAGGAAATTTTAAAATTAAGAACATAATTCTTCTCCCTAAATGAAAGTTTTAATATTTTAACAAAGGAGAATGAAATTCTGAAAAACAAAAATACCATGTAAAATGTTTGTCAGTGTAAATTCTCAAAGAGCACGGGGGATTTAAATGAGAAAATTGTTTTTGTCCCAGCAACTGGGAAGGTAAATCAAGTAAATCAAAGAAAATTAATTTTGTCCCAGTAACTGGGAAGATTCAGCTATCTGCTACGAATGATAAGAGGGAAAACTCTAAGATTGCTCAACAAGAATGTTGGCAAACTAATGTCCCTCAGTTGACTACTCAACAAAGACTAAATTACTTGTCTGCTGAGAAAAGGCCAGCAAAGTCAAAGTATGTAACCCTGCAGGCTGTTCCAGCTGCTACGAAGGTTCATACAAATATTAGTAAGGCTAAGCAATCTGCTGAGATTGCAAGGAAGCCAGCTTGCACACCGAGTAGAAGGAACACCTACTCGAGGCCAGAGTCCAAAACCATGCATTTTCAAAAGACTGTGAAGGCTAGACACACTACAACACATTTTTATGCTGATTCAATGTATTACTCCAATAGGAACGAAAGGGTAGTAAAACGTGATGACAAAAGAAATTTCAAAATCACGAAGGTTGTGATTCCTAAATGAATAATGCAGAGAACTAATCCTGCAGGACCCTTAATTGATCGGGTATCGAAAATATAACTTCTTTGTTTTGCAGGAAAAAGGTCTAGGAAGAAGAACTTCAAGAAAACTAAAAGAATGGATCCTAGACAGTGGATGCTCAGGTTACATGACAGGAGATGAAGAGATCTTCACATAACTTTAGAAGATCAGAGGACCTTCAGTCTCATTTGGTGACAATTCAAAAGCTAGAGTAATCGGGAGAGGGTGCATCGAACAAAATGGAATGCACATCGTTAATGTGACCCTCGTCGATAGTCTTAAGCACAACCTACTGAGCATCGACCAACTAAGTGAAAATGTATATATTATTTCTTTCTTTGATACAAGTTGTGAAATTGCTGATAGGACCACTGGAGAAGTAAAGCTTAGAGGAATCTGGAAAGGAGGACTCTATGTTATTGATTGGGAAAGTGGTCAGCAAGCATCATGCTTCATAGCATTCAACAAGGAAGAGAGAAACTGGCTATGGCACAAAAGGCTAATGCATCTAAACTTTAAAACTATAAATAATATTGCCAAAAATAACATTGTTAAAGGACTACCCAAAGAGACCTTCAAGAAGGAAGGAATATGCAGAGCTTTTCAACAAGGAAAACAAGCCAAGGCGTCCTTCAGATCTAATCCAGAAAAGGCCACATCAAACAGAATCCTTCAGCTGTTGCACATGGATTTATTTAGCCCAGTGACTCCACCCACTATAGGTAATAAACAGTATACTTTAGCTGTTATTGATGACTATTCCAGGTGTTCGTGGGTGAGACTACTCAAGAGCAAGGACGAATTAAAAATTATCCTACCAGAGCTGATACTTCGATAATGGTACAAAATTTTGTAGCGGATCATTGATGGATTTCTGCGCCGATGCTGGGATAGGACATGAAAGGTCCACTGCAAGAACACCTCAGCAGAACGGTCTGGAAGAAAGGAGGAACTGGACTCTTAAGGAGGCCGTGAGAACAATACTTGTTGATACAGATCTAAGCCAGAGATATTGCGGAGAAGCTGCAATGTATGCTTGCTACACGCAAAATCGAAGTTGATTGAATCTTTGTTTCAACAAAACTCCCTACAAAATATATCATGGTCGTAAGCCTTCCTTAGCTCATCTCCGTGATTTTGGTTCACCATGTTATATCCATAATAATGGGAAGTCAAAGTTAAGAACTTTCTCTCCCAAAGCTGGCGAAGGAGTGTTCCTCGGATATGGACATCCATCTTACAAGCGATATAGAGTACTTAACAAGACAACCAAGCTTGTGGAAATAACATGCAATGTTATTTTTGATGAAGCTACTTTAGTGCGCAGGACCATGAAAAGTCAGGAAGATGTGATTTATGAAACTAATAATTTGAACGAACTTTCGGGCTCGAATTCTTCCAAAGCTAAACCGATCGATCAGACTAGGTTAATGAATGAATCATCATCTCCATTGGAGATCTTAACTGATCAACAAGCAGTCAAGATGGCTGGTAATACAACTGGTAATGCTGAGGCCACTCTAAATTCTCTCAAGGAGCTCACATGTCAAGGGGGAACTCAAGAAGAAGGAGTGAATCAACAAAATGATGATGTTGCTGAGAATCCCAAGGACAACGAGAGAACTACTAAAGACCACACTACTGAATGTAACCAGGAGCAGACTACTGAAGACAGGAGTACTCCACCAGCAAATTCAAATTCAGAAGACGATACGTTAGAAGACAATCTTTCAGCAGAAGTCAACCCAACAAGCGTAGCAGACAACTTGAAAAATCTACAGCTTGTTGATGTTCCAGTTTCTGAAAATCATATTGGAACGTCCAGCAGTTAAGCCATTCCAGTCGAGGAATTGCAAAGATCGAATTGGCTACTCGGACATCATCCTACTCAAGCTAACTTAGGAGATCTAGCATATCCAATTCGAACCAGAGACAATGCCATGTTAGCCTGCTTAGTAGCAGACGCACTTAAATCGGCTGATTGGATCAACGCAATGCAGGAAGAACTGTCAGAGTTCACAAGGAATCACATATGGGAACTCATCAATCGACCAACACATCAGTCAGTGATAGGAACCAAATAGGTGTTCTAAAACAAACGCGACGAAAATGGACTCGTCTTCTACAACAAGTCAAGACTTGTTGCCAAAGGATATGCACAATGCGATGGAATAGACTTTGATGAAACATTTTCTCCAGTAGCTCGGTTGAAAGCAATTAGGTTATTCCTAGCAAATGCTGCTCATTATGGTTTCACTTTCTTTCAAATGGACATCATTGAGCAAGGCTCTCTATGGACTAAAGCAAGCCCCAAGAGCTTGGTACGAGACGCTATCACAGTTTTTGTTGAAGAATGAATTTAGGAAAGGGAAGATCGACAGGACATTCTTCTTGATCAAGAATGCTAAAGATATATTACTCATCCAAATCTATGTGGATGATATTATATCTAGATCAAGAAATCTAACCCTATGTGAAAAGTTTGCCAGACTTATGCCGACTAACTTCCGGATGAGTATGATGGGAAAGATGTCATATTTCTTAGGTCAGCAAGTTCAGCAATCCAACGATGGGATCTTCATTCACCAGAAGAAGTATACCAAGGATCTCATCATCAAATTTTGTCCAGACAAGACGAAGACACTATGGATTCCCATGAGTACAGCATGCCAAATATCAATGGATGAAGAAGGCGAATACGTGGATCCCACAACATATAGAGGTATTATTGGTTCTCTATTTCATCTAACGGCCATCAGGCCAGACATTTCGTATGTTGTAGGAGTATGTGCTAGATATTAAGCAAATCCAAAGAAGTCGCACATGGATTATGCAAGAAGAATTGTCAGATATCTAAAAGAAATGGAATCCTTAGGAATTAGGTACCCGAGAGCAGATGATCTCACACTCGTTGGATATTCAGACTCGAACTTTGGAGGATGTCGAATTGATCGAAAAAGTACGAGTGGGACATGCTAATTCTTTGGACATAAGCTGATAAGCTGGTTTAACAAAAAACAACACTCTGTAGCAACATCCACAACAAAAGCTGAATATGTGGCTGCTACAAGTTGTTGTACACATGTGCTGTGGATCAAACAACAGCTTTTAGACTATGAAGTCAGCACCGGTTGCGTTCCGATTTATTGCGACAACAACAGTGCAATGTGCATCACTAAGAATCCAGTACATCACTCTAGGATGAAGCACGTCGATATCAAACATCATTTCATCAGAGATCATGTTGAGAAAAGGATATCTCAGTGAATTATATTAGGATAGAAGATCAGCTAGCAGACATCTTTACTAAACCTTTAGCAGAAGGGAGATTCAAAAAGCTTTGTCTAAAGCTCGATCTATTAGATTTAGATGAGGTTATGGAAGAATGAGTCCCAGCTCTCCTTCTGTTCTTGGATTTCTTGGAATTCTCAAAGATTATTTAGAATTACTGGATTTATTGGACTTATGGAACTGATTGGATTTCTCGAAGACTATGCAGAATAAGAGTGTGTCCCAGCTTACGCTCTTCAGAAGAATACTGAATTTAGTAGCACGATTGCTGAGTCCCAGCTCACAGCAATCTTGATGATCAACTAACGAAGAATATTGGTTCCAATAGAATAAGTAAGAAGAGTGCTGAGTCCCAGCTCTCAGCATATGGAGACAGTTGCTAAATTAATAACTGCTGAATCAATCTTGGAAAATTGATCAAATAAGGGAACAAATATCGGGATAATCAACAGACGTATCAATTGAGAATGTCATTTATGACAAAGCAACAATTGAAATTTTCTATCATTAACGAAGATTTTTTTCAAGGCTCGAGACGATCTAGTTCTAAAGATAGAGTCTTGAAAGGCCACGTGGAAAGTTATACCGAAACCGTTAGTTCCCAAGGCAAACTAAGCGATTGGTTGAACGAATCTCTAGGGCAGGCACATTGATTTGAAGGGAGGTTAGATTTCTTAGGAAGTTCATATTCAAAGCCTTTGAAACCTAGAACCACCCTTTGCCTTTCATTCCCTTCGATTGAAACCTGTTGCTCGAGAAAACCAGAAATGTCTTTTACCATCTCACCAAAATACCTCCAAATTGAGAGGAAGAATCGTAATCTTCACAGAGATCATATCTAAGAAGATTCTCTCAATTCTTGATTCACCTTTGACGATGAGTTTTCTGATATTTGAACCGAAACGAGATAAGAGGTCCATTCCGTCGGGCCATGAAAGCTATATCATTGGAGATATATAAGCTTGTCAGGTGGGTCTGAGGATGGATAATCCTTAGTCAAATGAATTGGGTAGCTCTTCTACTATGTGTAATGTTGTGCACACAGAGGAGTATATCCAATTTCATCCCATCTCTTCTTCAAGGATTTCAAGCCGAACTCGTGGAGAAGAAGAAGAGATGGAAGAAAGACTTGCAGATGAAGTAGATGCGACTCAAGAGCCTCAACTTGGCATCCAAAGCTACGACAGCGTACCAGTAATACAAATGGTACCTAAAATTGGGTTCATTCATATGGCACTAGACGTTGATAGGGGAAAGTTGCAGACTAGAGCACCTGTCTGAGCATATGGTGAGATCTGCTAGATTCAGACTTCTCAAATTCTTGGAAAGTCTGCAGACGAAGTAGGATGTTAGAAAAGAGATATTCCCTAGGCAAAAGGAAGATGTTGAATTACTCGTGGACATCTCTCAGCCAACAGGACATTGCTGCGCGGGGTGACTTGCATCAATGAGCTCGGGAAAAGTCCAAGAAGGAGTAGATCTAGCAAAGGCGTTGTTTGGAGCAGTCTGAAGACAAATTGATCATTGTAAACTTGTAGCATTATACTTTGCAAAGTGTAACTCTTGTAAATAAGTGATATCAATAAAATGCTCGTTTTGATGACAATACTCTATTGTCTCAAACAAAAAAAATTGCTTAACTTAAAATGCAAGATCAATACACTCCTTGTGTACTTAAAATTCTATCTACAGTTCTTATGATTTTCCTGGTGAAAGATTTGAAAATCTAAAGAAAAATAAGAAGATAGGAATTTATTAAACGTCTTCCCAACATGAAGTCGGAAACAAAGTGCTTGATAGTTGAAATGAAGATAGATTTTCAAGAAAACAACTCTATGCTAAATGCTGATTTCAAGCTCTCAGCAAATAACCCGACGATTACTAAGTCTGAGCTCTCAGTATAGAATCTTGAACTTAAAAGATTCAAGGAATCAAAAGAGTCTAGAGGTACGGCTGAATCCAAGCTTTCAGCAGATATACGGTGAGTGCTGAGTCCAAGCTCTCAGGAATTTGATATTGATTGCTATATTCTGCGATAGCAAACGAAAACTAGAATAAAGTTTACTGAGTCCAAGCTCTTAGTAAAGAAGACTCTTTGCCCCATCAAGGATCAAAACCTTATTAAGAGTCTGTTATGTATACTGAGTCCAAGCTCTCGGTAGAACCCCGACGACTGCTGAGTCCAAGCTCTTAGCAGATTTTTGTAGAAAAGCTAAGCAAAGTATCTTAGCATACTCTATAGGCTGTTGAGTCCAAGCTCTCAACAGATGCCCATTGTCTACAAAATAAAAAGACCTACAAAGTCCAAGACTAATGCTGAGTCCAAGCTCTTATCATATAAATGAAGAAGGTCCTAGGAATGCTAAGATCACAGTATGTCAAAGAATCGTATGCTGAGTCCAAGATCTCAGCAACCTTTGTGCTCTTAAGTATTCAGAAATTAAGGGGTATATCAGATAATCGTATGCTGAGTCCAAGCTCTCGGCATAGGCCTTTCATATTGCTTGTTGTACTAATCTCAGCAAATGCACATGCATAATGACCAGCAAATAAAGGAGAGATAATCATTTCAAATCTCTCAAAAGGCGGGATTATCTAAAAGAAGGTGAAGAAGTAGGGTCCATATTAATTGAAAAGGCGACTCTAGCTTATGGCGACGATGAATAAACAGCTGACACATCAGCCACACACAAGTTTCCAGCATCGTGGGACATTAGGCAAACCGTCACCAACTTCCCAACCATTGATTTATCTAGATCAGAAGAAGAGATCCAACAGCTCTCAGAGAAACCAGTTACAAGGAATCGTATAAAAAAAGTTTGGTTTGAAATTTATAAACCTTAGTACTCCCAATACTTCTGATTTTGAAATTTCTTCCTCTCTACATCTTTTTAAGTTTACAAAGAAACATCGATGGCGGAATCTTCCAACCGTGCCAGTCCCCCTGTCGAATCATCCCTATAATACCCGAATAATCTGAACAGCTCCAACCCACGTTCACAGGAATTTTCGAGAAGAAGGATATTGATGAGTCAATTTCTTACTATCGCTTGGTTGCCATTAGTCATGGTAAAGCACCTGGTGAACTTACTTATGAGCATAAGAGGGCGGCTCAAGTTTAGAAAGATAAGATTCTCTACGAACCGTTGTTAGGAAGCACTACTGCGATATTCTCATAGGCAAAATCGGCCGCAAAAATATCTTGAAGTATCTTTTTGCAGAACTTCTCAAATTCCGGCCGCATATGGTTGCAGAATTCTTCGCTCGCACGGTAGTTGATAAGCGTGAAAAGTTTTTCACTACAAGTGTCTTGGACACGAAGAATGTTGTGTGCCCAGACGTTTTTGCACAAAAGTGTGGACTGCGAGCAGATGGAGAAGATATAACCAACTACAAGATTCATGACGAAGCAGAGATGCAGAAGCGATGTCTAAGGTGGAAAACAGACACCTTCAAACACCCATGGAAGGTGGCCGCACCCCCGAGATCACTAAAAGAACCAATGAAAAGCCTTGCACAGATTGTGATAAGGATGGTTATAGGCGAGGTTGGTTCACTTTAGGAACTCAGTACGAAGAAGTTTGTTGTTATGATGGCTATTGATGATCAAGTTCAAGGAAACTGGGCACAGTTCATCTACACCAAGTGGCTAGCGCACGTGTACAAGAACAATAATATCAAAACAGACTATACATTCACCCAGGATGTGGGATTCAGGCTCAAGATCAGTCATTTTCTTGAAGGAATCATACCAGAGGGTAAGCGCTGCCGTGGTGAATATTTGTTGTATTCTGACTAAATACCGCCAACCAGGATACAACAACCGCCGAAGAATTACAAATAACCACTGATTCGGAAGGGAAAGAGAAACGTCGACCCCGACGAACCAGTATCCAATGAAGAAGAAAACTACCAGAGAGATGTCGTCTTGTAGACAACAGTCCCATTGACTGAGGAAGAATTAGCAGAAGAAAGAAGCAAAGCAGGATATGATGCTTTGTTTAAAAAATATGAAAGCTTACTTGACATCACACAACTGGAATCTGGTCAACCCCTTGATGAGGAGCAATCCAGCAGGTGATGAGGAGCAAGTCAAGAAGAATGGAAAGCATGACCGCTTTCAAGGAACAGCCGTAAAGGACACGATGCCAGTGGTAGACACGTCCGTATTAATTCCCGATGTCATCAAGGAAAGTGAGGAAGAGCCCATCAAGCTAGCCTCCTAGGATGCAAGGAGAAGGCTTGAATTATCTGATGAGGAAGAGTCATGGAAGAAGAGGCGACAAGAGAAAGCGCTGAAAAGGGCACGTGAATAGAAGGCATTTGATAAAACCAAGCTGCAGATGACTCTGGAGCAAAGGGATGCTCAGTATTAGAAAGTCATGGTTAGCTATGCCGAGCGCAACGTCAAGACTCAAGCTTGTGAACAATTTGGGTGCATCACCAAAAGAGACGTCGAGAAGGCACAGACTACAAAAAGAAAAACCGAGATCACAAATGTAGAAGAAAGGATTGTGAATCCAGATGCCATGACAGATTTTGAATTCGAAAAATGGCAGAGGAAAGAAGCACTTAAAGAATTGAGGAAGAAGCAAACTCTCGCACAAGGGGAAAAGAGTTCTGCTACCTTGACCATTCAGCCCGCCACCACTCCAGAGGGAAGTGTAAGTGCTGAGATTAATGTTGAAAATATTGTCACAGACTACTGCGCAAAGAGGAAGCAGTTCTGTAGTTTGAAGAGGAATTGAGGAAGAACAACTGGCTGCGCAAGGAGAAAGCCAGGTTGTTACGATTTTAGTAGAAGCTGATTTGGTAAGGGAAGGGAACCAAATCCTGGTGCCGAAAAGGAAGACAAGGCAGCAGATGAGGAGAATGCTGACCTTGAGATGACAACAGTTGAGGGTACAACAACACCCGAGGTAGCCATACAAGTAGGTGCTCCGCAAGCTATCACTACAACAGAGAAGATGGAGGCTGATGAGAGCATTGCTGAAGAGATACCGATGGACGAAGAAACTACTACCTTCTTGGATGCTGAAGCCTGAGCAAGATTGCAAGCAAACCTCACTGCAAGCGTGCGAGCACGAAATGAGCAGTATCTACGCGCATTGGGTATGGATCCATCTACCATTCCAGGATGGAACTCAACTGCAAATACTACCTCCGTGCTAGAAAGCACCATTGAGTTACTGTAGCAGAGACACATTCCAGTTCCTACATCTCCCGAAGTGTCAGGTATATCGTTCAATGACATGTTGAAGAAAATGCAGGAAACATTGGAGCTGTCAAAGGAAGTGTGCTACTTGCAGATGGTTAATCCATGTTTCGAGGAGAAACATTGAGTGCCCATGGAAGGACTGTTGTCACTGTGAGAGATGAGTGGAATGATGATCTCATCTCATGGGCAAAAGATATCTGTGTATTTATTAAAGCTCAAGTTGCTGCCGAGGTTGAGAATACATATCCTGCAAAATTACTGGGCGAGTCTTCTGATCTTGAATGGATGAGAATGGAGTTCCAACAGTGGAGGTTTTTCGACTATGCCACTCAAAAACAACACTACGAAGATCGCACGATTATGATTGCCTGGATGGGACTCAACTACTGGAGAAGTGAAGAGGAATGGTCAGATGACTGGATGGATCAGACATCGAAGAGACAGTATACGGAGAAGCAGGTTACAACTAGATTGCAAAAGATTAAGGCACACAGAGCACTCACAGGAGATCGCTCAATGCCACCATCCGAATACGCTGCTGAAGATTCTCCACCATTCACTCAGCACTTCAAATCCCTAACCTCAAGAAGACAGATGGCCGCAACCGCTGAATTGAAAATTAAGTTAGCAGAAGAAGAAGTTGCACGAAAGAGAGAAGAGGATTGGAGGAAGATGTTGGAATTCAAGGAGCGCGTTCTTACTCAAATGGTAAACAAGTCATTCAGAATGGATAGCGTAAGGCCTCCTTCTTCCATCACTGCTGAAGAAGAAAGAATCAGGGAGACTGAACTTGCCACAACAGTCAATACTGATCTACCATCCACTTCATCTCAAGAACTGGCCACCACTACAACCATGCCTACTGCCCAGAATCAGATTGTGCTATCGGAGGCTACCCAAGTCATGACAATTGAGCCCTTGAGCTCCAGCACTTATTAGAGGGACCTCCATCAATTCATACATACGATGGTAGGAAGGAGCATTGGAGAGCACATTGTGCCGATCTTGCAAGTGTGAGACAAGAATCAGATGATCGAGGCAAAGGACGAACTGCACACTACTATGTAGGACAAGTTTGAAACCTTCTCATTGTCCTATGTGGATATAATCGAACTAGCTGATATTACACATTTAGTGTAATCAGCAAATTGTGTGGATTGATGATGTGTGTGTATGATATGTTTTTGTATGATTGCTTGATATGCGTGTGTGTGAATGTGCTATGTGTTTATCTGATAAATAATTTGGAAGCCATTTACTTGAAGCAAAGATAATTGAGCAAACCCTAGATATTTTGAGGGGGAACATTTTTGAACCATACTGAGTCTAAGGGTGTTGATATGCTGAGAATAGACTTGATATGAAAACATTGTAATCTCAATAATCGGCTTACCCATGATCAGTTAGTATTGAACCTCATGATTCAGGCTTTGATCGCACCAAAAAGGGGGAACTTGTTAGGAATATTATTAGAAATATTAAAACCCATTGGTTGTCAATGTACGTTCATTATGTTTTGATGCATCAAAGCTCAATCCGATCTAGTTTCTAGCTACTTAGTATCGAGTTAAGATGTTTTACAACTGTATAGGTCATATATAGTCGAGTTGTAATAGAGCTAGAAATGAAGAATCAAAAATGCTGAAGGAATCAACAGACTTGATGATTGCTGAAGAGGGCTATAAAAGCCATCAACTACGAAGGAATGCGGAATGCATTCAAGAGAATGTTGAAGAAGCAACGCCAGCATGTTGTGAGATCTTAGCAAGCCTGCTGAGATGTCAGCGGAATGTCAATTGCCAGCAAACACTCAACAGCAACCAAGAAAGCTACAAGTCGTAAATCAGAAGGATCCAGATCATAATGAAACATAATGAATCAAAGAATAGAACAATCAACAGACACAATGGAGGTTTCAAGTTCAAACGAAAAGATTCGTTCTGACAAAGACGGCTACAGATAGGAGCTACGCAAATCAGAGACAAGGAGACTTGAAGAATATCTGTGCACTGCAAAAAAAAGAAAGAACAGAGATTGGAGAGCCGTACCTTTGAGTCTAACGGATAAGATTCAAACAGCTGCTTGAATCTTCACCTATAAATAGGTGTCATCCAGAAATGATTCAAAGGTTCGCGAAATACTATTCACAGAGAAAACAAGAGAAGATCCAAACATTCTCTATACTGCGCGAACTTATCCGAGCAAGTATGTGATTGAAGCTTTTTCACAAGCTATCATACTTAAAGCTCGAGACCTCTGAAGTATAACTTCTAAGGTTAATATTGGGATTCTCTCTATTCCTAGAAAGAATCTAGCAGTCACCTTGTTGTGCAAGCGTGATTATTACGAGCAATCGCCATCACAAGGATAGGTTCTGGAAAGAACTATAAAACTCCCATACAATCGACATCCAAGGAGAAGGGAGGTTTGTCCTCACTCTATGAAACGACTAGGTGAAGATTGAAGACCAAGGTGCTTGAAGGTGCGCGCTGACCAGACAGAGGAGCTGCTCAACATTAGAGATCAGGCCTGACGTTGTATTCAATCGTATAGTGAATTTTCAGTCAGAGGATTGAAGAGTGGACGTAGAACACTTGTTCGAACCAATATAAATCCTTGTGTCCCTTTATTTCATTATTTCGTTAGATCCTATTTGCACATATTTGAAACTCAACACATCAAGTGTTGTAGTATAACCTGTAATTAATCTAACGAATATCGGAGCTTTAATACATTTGATAAACAATTGAAAGTCGAAACCTTATCTAGATAAGAGCAAGACATTATTAATACTTTTGTTGCATAAATAAACACTCTGATCGGGGACTAACACATATTATAAAAATCATAAAATACCTTATAAAATGAATAGGAACCTTCAATGTCTTGGAAAAACTCCAATGTTGAATAATCCTAAGTAAAATCAATGATATTTTTGTGCCCTATTAAGTATTGTATTTATAGAGGAGTGATAACATCTCAGAAAGGTATTGGGCTAAAATATCAAAAACATCGAAATTGAGCTATTTTTCCTTCTTTGGCCTCTGTGTCGATCGACACGATGTGTGTCGATTGACATGGATGCAAACATGTCGATCACTCCATGATCAACCTTTGTGTCGATCGACACAATGTCGATCCTTTCTCCAGCCTTGCCTTCGATTGACATCCAACCTCGGTATCGATCAACATACTTCCTGTCAGTCAACACAGAGGCCCTACTTCAGGATTTTGGCACGTCATCAAACTCGGTCGACTTCCCATGTGTCAATCAAAGCAGCAACTCTGTCAAACTCAGCTATTTTCATCTTTTGCTCACTTTTAACTTAAAAATCCTACAAAACTCAGCATGACAAGCATAACATCCTCTATAATACACTCATGCACGAAAACAACTAATAAACAAACCTAATTGCACTAAAACAAAGGAGAAAAATATGGATAAGTGAGTACAAATATGAGCTTATCAAACCCCCCAAACTTGAATGCTTGATTGTCCTCAATCAAAAGAAAAGAAGGAAAAGAAATCTCATGCAGTTGAAAGTGCAATGCCACACAAGATTAATCACATTCAAGAATGAAAAATCCACATCACACAAGCAATTTGAAAGAGATAAGAAATCCATCAACTGCGGAAGACTCACAAGATTGTGTTTCGCTCATCACACAAATGTTTGGATTTTCAATGAAAGCACTCACAACATGTATGAAGAAATTTCTACCATGCATTTTGAAAATTTCTAGAATCTCCACTCCTATAATGTGCACACAATTCAAGAATCAGAAAGGACTTTTCATTTGGTTGTAATGTAGGCTTTTTGTGAAAGGTAGGGAAATATGGCCAAGTGACTAAATCAGTTGAGTTCTTGACTCTCAACAATCCAACCACTATCTATTCATCATCCACCCATCTCTTAATATATTCAACTCAAACCAAGGCTCATCATTTTTCTTCTTCTCTTTTTTCTTTTCTAGCTCTTTTTGAATCTCTCATACCCTTTCAAAAGTTTACACACAAATTTTCTCTTATTTTTTTTTCGGAGGGCTTATGAGAATTATAATTTCTTTTGAGCTAAACAACCACACATCTTTATTCACCACTATTTACAAATTTCTTTACCAAATCATACATCTAACCATCCTTGTCCTCCATAAATCTCATAGACAAGAAAAAACAATTTTAACTCAATGCAAATCTCATAGACAACATAAAAAATGCAGTTAGGCACAATGGGGCTGACTCGGGATAATTTAAAATGTTAAAGGATAGTGTTTAGGAATTAGGCTGAAAAAGATGGCCTAAAATCATTTTCTATCCTTGTGCACACTTTGCAGTCTCGAAATAGAACAGAAACAAGTTCTAGAGAAATGAAAACGTACATGCAAATCTCACATCAAACAAAAATATGGCTCAAAATCTCACTTGGGTTCAAATATTTCTTCCTTAGTCAATTTTAATCCACTCAAACATCATGCAAATGTAAGTTTCAATTAGATCCTATCATGCGGTATTCTTCATTCATAGACTACTCCAAATAGTACGTGTCTTTGCATTTTTAGTTCGGACCTTGAACCTTAGAACTGCCCCTCTTTTTGTCTTCTTTCTTTTATTTATTTTTTTTATCTTTACTCACTATATTTTCTTTACTTTGCAGGGCACAAGAAAGAGAACATTCCTCAGTTTAGCTCGGATCGAATCTGAAAGGCCTTCTGTCACTCTCCTCGGGACTTCGAGCAACTTTGTCGATTTTGAACTCTGGGTATCGACGATCCAATGGAACGATTGAACCCCAAGGAGTTATTAAAATTTCAAGAAGAGCAACAAAGGAAGAAGAAAGGTGGCAGGAGAAGGAAGGAGCTAGTTCCGAAAGGACAAGGTCCGAGCTCGGATATACCGAAGGAGCTGACCTCGGGTGGCGGCACATCTGGTGCCAAGACTACCCCTTCCGAGCAGGTTTCTACTCCTGAAACTCAAAAGAGAGGAAGGGGTCAGGAACTTGCTAAGACCCCGGAAGATCGGCCTCTTATCCAGCGAACAAAGAAAGATAAGCAAACGGTAACCCCGGATGAGAAGGATATCTACGATCTAACTACGGGGGAAGGCGAGCTGACCCTGGCGCATCAGCCGGGGAAAGAGACCAAGGTCGACCTGGAGATCCCGGCTTATAAAGAAGCTCGGCTGAAAGCGATCGAGGCATTCTATGCTTTCACCGATTTGCTCTTCAAGGGTCCTCCGTGGCCAACTAAGTCCCCGGCTCGAATTCGGTTTTTTGATAACTCCCAGATGTGCCTGATGGTAAGCTCGTTCAATCCATGGTTCATTTATCGGGTCTTCCTCTTATTTTACTCGTACTTGTCTAATTTTATGTGCCTATCAGGGTCTTTGCGGTATGGCGGAAGATTATAATGAATGCTTCCGAGCTCTTCAAAGCGAACGCAAAGACCTTAACAGGGTCGAGAAGAACAGGGACGAGGTCCTCAAGGAGAGGGACCATCTTGTTACCGAGCTGTCGGTTGCCACTACGGAGCTTAAAGCTTCGCAGGACTTAGTCGAGAAATTGACTAGGGACCACCAGTCGGCCGCCGAAGAGCTGGCCCGTTTTAGGGACCGCACCGGCAAACTCTCCGAGGACCTCCAGGCTGAGGCTCAAGCTCGGAAGGAGGTGGAAGATAAACTCCGATTAGAGCTAGATCAGGTTCGAGCTGAACTCCTTTCTACGAAAACTTCAGGAGAAGGCCTTAATTTCACTCAGCTCCTCTCGACTCCGGCTGGCGCGGCAACTTTCAAGATGATGGAAGACCTTATTCGCAAGAAAGTTAAGGCTGCTGTCTCAAATCAATATCCGGAGCTCGATGTGGGCTTTATTTATTCAACTCCAGCTGTTTCAGAGGACGAGGAGGAAGAAGACAATCCAGATGACGAGGTCTTCTTGAAGCAGTTAGAGGACAGCCTCCGTCCGGATGGGCAGGCAAATCCTGATAATCGTCCGAACCCGGATTTTGATCAAACTGGCTCTAATCCGATCTCTTGAGAAGTTGTTTTGAATTTGTATGACTCTTTTTTTTTTTAGCCGTAAAAACTCGGATGTAAGGATGTTGTTTTTCTTTTATGAAGTATTCTTCTCTTTCTCTCAATTGTGTTTATACATTTGATAACTCGATCAAATAACTAATCTTGAGGAGCTCGAGAAGAATAAGACTTGAGAGTAGCTCGATTGAGATAATTTTGCAAAAGTAGAGTACTTTATTTATCGAGATCAACTTAAACCAATCGAACAAGATTCGAATTGATTTTACAACTTAACAAGCTCGAACTAATGATACAAATTGTGATATCAAACTAGAATGCTTTCTCGAGTTCGAGCTACTCCTCCAAAGAACATTAGAAGTAATATATTTTCAAATACTTGACGTTCCATGCATTAGGAATATCTTTTCCTTCGGGAGTTTTTAGCCGATAGGCTCCATTTCCAATGATCGAGCTGACTATGTAAGGTCCTTCCCAGTTTGGTCCAAGTTTTCCTGAATCGAGCTCTTGTGTGTTTTGAAAGACTTGTCTTAAAACCCAATCTCCTACTCGGAATGATCTTAGTCGAACTGACTTATTATAGAACCTTTCCACTCTTCTTTGATTTTTCATCATTTGGTTAGATGCCTCCATTCTTTGTTCGTCTAATAACTCTAAAGATTTGAAGAGCTTCTTTTAATTCTGTTCTTCATCAAATAGCTTGACTCGTGGACTTCTCTGGATAACCTCGACTGGTGATACTGCGTCGACCCCATATGCTAATGAAAATGGGGTTTCGCCCGTAGCCGTTTTAAATGTAGTTCGGTATGCCCATAATACTGCAGGGAGTTCCTCGACCCATGCTGATTTTCTGGCTGTTAGCTTTCTTTTCAAGATGTTGACGATGGTTTTGTTGGAAGATTCAGCCAATCCATTTGCTTCCGGGTACCTTGGTGTAGAAAATAATAACCGAGCTCCAAGGGTCTCACAGTATTCTTTGAATTTTTTGCTCGTGAATTGTCGTCCATTATCTGTAATTATTTCCCGAGGTAACCCAAAACGACATACTATATTCCTCCATACGAAGTTAATCATCTCAGTGTCTCGTTCCCTAGATAATGGCTCGGCTTCGACCCATTTAGTGAACGAATCAGTGGCTACTACAAGGTACTCCTTTTGTCCTGGAGCTTTGGGTAATTTACCCACAATGTCAATCCCCCATCGACAGAATGGCCATGCTGGAGTGTTAGAGTGGAGCGGCTCGGCATGTAAATGTGTTGAATTTGCAAATCTTTGGCAACTATCACATTTCCGGACTACTTCCTCGGCATCTTTCTTGAGTGTGGGCCAATAGAATCCTGCCGTTATGGTTTTGTGGGTTAAGCTCCTAGATCCTGAGTGATTCCCGCAGCTACCGGAGTGCACCTCGTTTAGAATAGGAATACTATCTTCTTCGGACACGCATTTTAGTAGAGGTCCTTGGAAAGATCTTCGGTAGAGCTGTTGATCTATCAGAGTGAAACGAGCTGCTTTTCGAGCTAGCCGGGTGGCCTCGGTCTTAGATTGCGGTAGAGTTCCGTTAGTTAGATATTCCACAATTGGATTCATCCATGAATTTTGTTCATTGTTAATTGGACAAATCTCCATTGGTTCGTACTCTCGATCTCGAGTTGCCAGCCAAAGTGCCACGGTTAATGGGATAGCTCGCGTTCCTGCGTAACCTACAGTTGCTGCTAGGTTGGCTAGCGCATCTGCGTGTGAGTTTTCTTCTCGAGGTATGTGTGACACCTCTACCTCTTAGAATTTTGACTCGAGCCCCTTAGCCATTTCATGGTAGGCTAGCATTCTGGCATCCCTTGCTTGGAATTCACCTCGGACTTGATTCACCACCAACTGTGAGTCTGATTCGATTTTCAGCCTTCTTACTTTTAGGTCGAGGGCCAGTTGGAGACCGGTGATGAGTGCCTCATATTCGGCTATGTTGTTTGTAGTTCGGAATTCGAAATAGATAGCTCTCTCAATTACCCATTTTTCGGGGGATACGAGTAATATCCCTGCTCCACTCCCCCTAGAATTACTGGAGCCGTCAATGCATAGGGTCCAGAATTCTAAATTTTCTGATATCGGACCAAGCTCGACCTCGGCAATTAATTGGAGCTCGGGAGTATAGTCCGCAATGAAATCTGCCAAGATTTGTGACTTGATGGTACTTCGTGGTTCGAACTTAAGGCCATAGCCCCCGAGCTCGATTGCCCACTTCATCATTCGCCCGGATAGATCAGGTTTGGATAAAACATGTCTGATAGGAAATGAAGACACCACTTTGATTGGGTGTGACTCGAAGTAGGGTTTTAATTTTCTTGAAGCCATTATAAGTGCCAAGACGAGCTTTTCAAGGGCTGAATATCTTGTTTCTGTGTCCAATAGAGTTCGGCTTACATAATAGATCGGATGTTGACTTCCATCCACTTCTCGTATTAGTACTGCACTGACGGCTTTTTCGAAACAGCCATATACAGTTGTAATTCCTCATTTGGCTCGGTTTTTTTCATTACTGGTGGAGTTGTTAAATATTGCTATAGCAAGGTGAGTGCATCGTCACATTCTCTCGTCCATTCGAACTTCTTTGATTTTTTTAAGAAGAGAAAAGAACGAGCTGGTTTTATCAGAATATCTCGCAATAAACCTGCTTACTGCTGCAAGCTTTCCAATCATCCTTTGGATGTCTTTAACATTCTTAGGAGGTTGAATGTTCTGGATAGCTCGAACCTGAGCCGGGTCGACCTCGATACCTCTTCGACTTACTATGTAGCCGAGGAACTTTCCTGAGGTGACTCCAAATGTGCACTTGGCTGGATTCAACCTCATGTTAAACTTTAAATATTTCGAAGACCTCGGTCAAATGTTGTAAATGCTCCTCAAAATTATCTGACTTCACCAAGATGTCATCGATATAAACCTCCATGGTTCGACCAATTTTGTGTTCGAACATCCGGTTCATTAGTCGTTGATAGGTTGACCCAACATTTTTTAAGCCGAACGGCATGACTTTGTAACAGTAGATTCCCTGATTAGTCATGAATGGCGTTTTCTCCTCGTCTGGTGGGTACATTTTAATTTGGTTGTAACCCGATAAGGCATCCATAAAACTCATGATGCCGAACCCAGCGGTTGCATCGACGAGCCGATCAATGTGTGGGAGAGGAAAGGGATCTTTCGGGCATGCTTTATTTAGATCGGTATAATCCACGCACACCCAATTTTTCCCATTCTTTTTCTTCACTACCACCACATTTGCAAGCCATTCGGGGTATTTTACTTCTCGGATGAAGCCAACTTTTAATAAGTTTCGAACTTCTTCAGCGATAGCCTCATTTCTCTCGGGAGCGAATTGTCTCCTTTTTTGTCTTATCGGCCTATGATTTGGGTTGACTCGGAGCCGATGACATATGACCGAGGGGTCAATTCCAGGCATGTCTTCATGGGAGAATGCAAAATTTGTTTGATTCCGAGTCAGTAATTCCTGTAGCTCGGTATTTTGAGCCTCGGACAATTTTTCTCCGACAAAAGTTGTTCGAGCTATATTTTGTGGATCTACGCTAATTTCCGAGCTATTTTCCACCGATTCAGATTCCATCATATGCACAGTCCGTAGTGTTACCTCATAGCAGCTCCTCGACGCTAATTGATCCCCTCGGATAGATCGAACTCCCCATGGTGTTGGGAATTTGATCATTTGATGGTAAGACGAGGGGACGGCCTTCATTGTATGAATCCAAGGTCGGCCGACTAATACATTGTATGCCGAGGGAGCATCCACTATCTGAAAGCGGGTTGCTAAGTTTACTCCTTCTGCAAAAACAGGGAGGTCGACCTCGCCGAGGGAGTTTAACTTTTCTCCGCTGAACCCGACCAGGGTGATCGGGTTTCCTATAATGCTTTTGTCCGAGATCCCCATTCCTCGGAGGGTTCGGAGAAAAATCACATTCGAGGAGGCCCCTGTGTCAACGAGGATTCTCTTTACTTGACAATTCGCTATCATGAGTGAAATAACAAGGGCATCGTCATGGGGGTGCCGAGCTTGAGCCTCGTCCTCGGCCCCGAAGCAGATCTCGAGCGGGGAGGTTTCAATATGATGTACAGATTGATTTTGCAGCTCCCTGCAATGCCTTTTTGCGGCATTTCGCGAGGATCCTACTATGGACGAGCCCCCAGTGAGGACATTTATCACCCGCTGGACCTCGGGTTGTTTTGGCTCCTCGGGTAGAGGCTGGTTGTTTGCTCCTGTTGCCGGGGTTCGATTTTCCCGAACTCCCCCGGATCCTTTCTTATTTTTTGTCCAGACCTTCCTCTTACCCGAGGCTTTCGGGTGAGTTAATAGCCCTTCGGCAAGGAGCCGATCTATTTCTTTTTTCAAATCTCGACAGTCATCAGTTCGATGACCGTGGTCCTGATGAAATTCGCAATAAAGCGATGGATTGCGACCGGTTGAGTTTGCATCCTATTTGGCCAGTTGACCAAGTTACCTATTCTGCACATTTCCCGAATGGCTGTTCGGGGAGATATTTTCTGCCCGGCTTGTGGAGTAGAGCCGATAGTACCTTCATCTCCCGCTTAGATGATTCCGCCCGAGCTGGGTAAGGTTGATATCGATTGCTCGTTCGCGAAGTTTCATGCTTCCTTTCAGCATGACTGCTTGATTGTTTATTTTTATTCCTTTGGCCAAAGTTCTCTTCCTCGATTTCCTGCCTGATCTGTGCTTCAGCTCGAGCCAATACTTCGGCCATGCTCGAGCAAGGATACTTGACCAGTTTCCAGAAGAGACCGGAGTTTCGGCGAAGCCCCTTCTTGAATGCTGATACTGCCGTCTCTTCTAGGCAGTTTGGTATGGTTACTTTCACCGAATTAAATCTCTTCAAGAAATCTTGAAGAGATTCTCCTTCTTTTTGGATTACCGAGTAGAGGTCGTCCGACCTTCGCGGGGCTCTCCTGCTACTTGAGAAGTGTTGCACGAAAGACTCGTGTAGCTCGGCAAATGATGATATTGAGTTCGATTTTAAATGCATATACCATTGCATGGCCGGACCCTCCATGCATGCTCCGAAGCTTCTACACATACAAGCTTCTCGTTGCTGTTCGGGAATAACAATCGTCTGCATCTTCATTTTATACAGGGTAATGAATTCATCTGGGTCGGTTTTTCCATCATATGCTTTGATGGTTGGCATTGTGAAGCGAGATGAGAGTTGGATAGACGAGATCCTTCGAGTGAAGGGGGAGTCTGCATAACTCTCAAGTGGTATATTAGTTGGAGGAGCTGGGGCCCTAGGGATTAGGGCCATATATTTCTGCATCTGCTCGAGCTGTTTCTCGAGTAGGCGGATTTTACTCTCCGAGCTACTATCATCGGAGGGAGCCCAACTGCTTTCTGGCTCCGTGGGAGCTCGGGAGCTTGCTTCTCCATGTTCTGTCCGAGGGTTCGCTTCCTCGGTCTGTGCGTTGCTATGGCCGTCATTATTTACCAAGGCCAGCTGTCGTCTTAGGTTTTCGGCCTCCAAGGTTATTCGATGATTTTCCTCTTGGAGGTTTCGGAGGTTCTCCTCTCGCCTTTTGAGTTCGGCCTCGAACTCAGCTGTGCTTTGGAACACTCCGCGTCCGATCTGATCGTTACTGTTTCCTTCCATGTTTTATTCAATCTTTCTTTCTTAATGTGCCCTCCTTCTAGCGCCAATTGTTGATGCTCAATTATTTGGAGATTACTTTTTTAAGAATACTAAATTGAAGTACTAAAAGATAATAAATGAGTAATGAAAGAATACTAACAAACTTTAATTGTAGAGCTGAAAGTGCTTGTATTGCTTTGAATGTTGTAATAAATGCTTATTGAATGTGTTATTTACAATGAATGAGGATCCTATTTATAGGGATCCAATCGAGCTAAACAACTTTTCACTAATAAATGCAACTCTTCGGTCGAACTGACGCTTGGAACAGTCGCGTCCTCCGCATCGAGTTGTCTTAGTCATCACCTCTTCGAATATATGGTTCGAGCTCTCAGCTCGAATGAACCAACCTTTTGCATTTGATGTAATATCCCACGAAATACTCTTTGGTCAAAAAATATGTAGCGCAGCTCGGCACATAAGGAGCTCGACCAATTATGAGCTCGATCTCGGAATTCATCCCTTGAGCATTCTTATTTTGATTTGTTTTTGATACATTTCTTCCTTTTTTGGGCCTTTTATCTAATTGGGCTCCAAAATGGGCTTGCTCATTTTTGGGTTATAACAGTGACCATTCTCATGTAAGAATCAACCAAAAAATTCAGGATTTTAGCTCGACATTTCTTCAATTAAGCCGAATCATGAATAAAATCCCCAAGACGGTCCAGCATTGAATAATTATAATCAACTTTAATTTAAAAACTAACGCAGATGTATTTAGAGACGATTGATTCAGACATTTTTTATTGCGTGTTTGCGATTTCCTTTTTTTAAAAAAATAAAATAAAATTGGTGAGGGTGGCGTAATCTGGGTTGTCAGAGGGCTATTATATACGTTAATGAATAAACAAATTAATCTTTGGGTAAAATTCGTCTCACAAATTTTATTTGCGAGACAGACTCATAGAAGACTTACTCTTTCAAAATTAAGATTTATCAATTTTATTGCAATCTTTTTGTTGAAAACTAATTAGAGACATCGATTAGAAAGTTCTTTACTTTTATATTTATAATAATAATTATTAAATAACTAATAAATTTAATATGGCTCAATAAAGAAAATTAATTTTTTTTATCTCTATATAAACGCGAAGATTAAGATTATTAATGAATAAATTACGGAATGTGTCTCAAAAACTATGATATGAAAATACTTATTACACATGATCACACTCCTGAATGTAGAAATTTCCCAATTGATTGAAAAACCTTCCACCTTCATTCCTATTCCATGAAGACAAGACCCTAACTTCCAAAACTGTTAGTTTGGTAATAATGTTTCAAATATTAAGATATACCATTCAAATGGGGATGAAATGTCCCTTTCCATATTCAAATCAATAACTAATTTATTATAAATAACTTTGTAATAATCACTTGTCGTTCATGCTACAATTTAAAACTTAAAAACCACCTTATAATATAAACTAGCAAACTCAAAACAAGTTCGACCAAACAGAAAGAGTAAAAAAAAAAAACATAAGAATGGAAAAAAACACTCGTATTCTTGCCATCCCTTTCCCTCTACAAGGCCACATAAACCCAATGATCCAATTCGGCAATCGCCTAGCGTCGAAAGGCGTCGGCGTCACGTTGCTCACCACTGTCTCCTTCAGCTCCAGCCTCCAGAGACGATCAGAAGCTATCAACGCTCAGTTGATCAGCTTCGAGACAGTCCCGGACTCCATTGACAGTATGGACGGAGTTGAAGGCCTCGACGAATACGAAACGTTCTTTCATTGTTTCAGAACGGCCATTACCGCTGGCCTTCCAGAGATCATCGAGAAACATCACATGACATTGAGGGCTATTGACTATGACTGTGAATCCATGGATGCTGGAAATAGCCCATGCAAAAGGACTAAAAGGGGCTGTGCTGTTTACTCAGCCTTGCACTGTTTGTTCAATTTTTTATCACGTGTATAGGGGCAGTTTGGTCATTCCACCAGTGGGCGATGCCACCGAGGTTTCCCTGCCTGGAATGGGGGTTGTGGGAGTTGAAGATTTGCCTTGTTTTGAGTGCGGGAAAAATTCTTATCCATCTCTCCTGAAGCTTCTGGCGGATCAGTTTTTGACGTTTGAGAACGCGGATTGGAGATTATTCAACACCTTCGACAAGCTTGAAGACGAGGTACCTTTGTTCATTCTCAATTCTATGATATATTGCCATGGTTGTAAAATCACTACGCGTTAGTTGGACGTTAGAGTGGAGCCTATCGTCTAGACAGTTTAAGCTTTATCTAAGTACTTTCTACGCGGTAGTTAGTCGATAAGCTATTTTTTTAGATTTAATATTTATCTTTTATATTTATAAATAATTAAAATTTAAAATTTTATAAATTTTAATTACTTCTTTAAATGCTATAAAAAGTAGATTGCCGTAACCGACTAGGGGTTTCCTAGCCCGCTTAGTCGGCCACCCTGATAGATATCTAGGCAGCTTACGCAGTGCCTACGTGCCGATTACTTGTCAAACTGACTAGACGCAAGAATTTGAGAATTTTCAGTTCGATTAAAGGATCAGGCTGCAAGTAAGATCAAAGAATGGTGCAACCTTGTTGAGAATGAAAAGGGATTAAAAGTGAAATGCTTGAGAACCGACAATGGATTGGAGTTTTTAAGTGAAGAACTAGACTCATTCTGCAGGATGAAGGGTATAAAGAGACATAGGATAACCCCCTACAACCCACAGCAGAATGGAGTAGTGGAGAGGATGAATAGAACTCTCCTTGAGAGAGTCAGATGCCTTCTTGCTGGCTCTGGGCTATCCAAGAGGTTTTGGGGGGAAGCATTAGCCACTGCTTGCTTTCTTGTGAATAGAAGTCCATCTACAGCACTAGATTTCAAGGTGCCTGATCAAATTTGGTTTGGGAAGGATCCAGACTACTCATTTTTGAAGCCTTTTGGCTGCCTAGCCTATTTCCATGTTAAACAAGACAAATTAGATCCTAGGGCCCTTAAATGTGTCATGTTGGGGTATCCTTCTGGGACAAAAGGCTATAGAGTTTGGAGCATAGACAAACAGAAAGTAGTAACTACAAGGGATGTAGTATTTGATGAGGGCAGGATGCCCATGCTTGAAAAGAAAGCAGATGAGGCTTTTGAACTTACTGAGCAAGGCACTCATGATACTGAGAGAAAGGATATGCAGACACTCATATCTGATGATGCTGATGATGAAATTCACCCTGCAACAGATCTGCACACTCAACAATAAGACCAGCAACCTCATCTGAAGCAGCACCACTGAGAAATTATTTGCTAACCAGAGATAGGATCAGGAGGGAGATACACCCTCCCAAAAGGTTTTCCGAAGCTGATGTGGTGTTTCTGAGTCTGAATATAGCTCAGAAACTACAAGATGATGAGCCCAAGATATACAATGAAGCATGCAATAGCTCTGAGAGTAAATTGTGGATCCAAGCAATAAATGAAGAGATGAATTCCTTGAAGCAGAATAATACTTGGATTCTTGTTAACAAGCCTAAGGGACAGGCATGTGTTGGATGCAGATGGTTATACAAAAGAAAGGTTGAAAACTCTGAGGTGCAGAAAGTTAGATATAAGGCACGTTTAGTAGCCAAGGGCTACACTCCAAGAGAGGGCATTGATTTCAATGAAATTTTCTCTCCAGCTGTGAAGGATACATCAATCAGAGTTCTGTTGGCTTTGGTGAATCAGTGGAATTTGGAATTGCACCAATTGGATGGTAGAACAACATTCTTACATGGTGAACTTGAAGAGGTGATATACATGGATCAGCCACCTGGATTTGTTGAACAAGGGAGTGAAAAGTTAGTATGTCAGCTCAAGAAATCAATCTATGTCCTGAAACAAAGTCCCAGGCAATGGAACAAGAGATTTGATTCTCATATGATAAGCATAGGGTTTGATAGGTCATCATTTGATAAATGTGTATACCTGAAAAGGTCCAAGGATGGCAGCTTCATCTACTTACTCCTTTATGTGGATGACATGCTGCTTGTAGGCAGACATCTCTCTGATATTAACCAAGTAAAAGAAGATCTAGCAATGGAATTCGACATTAAGGATCTCGGTGAGGCCTCCAAGATACTGGGTATGGATATTGTGAGAAATAGAGATAAGGGAAATTTGATGCTGCTGCAAATGAACTATCTGAAGAAGGTGATTGAAAAGTTTGATGATGTAAAGTCTCGACCTTTGGCTATTCCTGTGGGACTAGATACTAGGCTATGCCAGGATATGAAGCCCAAATCACTCCAGGAAAGAGAAGATATGGATCAGGTTCCTTATGCTAGCCTTATTGGGAGTCCCATGTACCTTATGATCTGTACCCGTCCAGATGTTAGCTATGCTGTGAGTATCACGAGCAGGTACATGGCTGAACCTGGCAAGGGCCACTGGGAAGCTTTGCGTGGTGTGTTGAGGTATTTGAAGAGAACCAAGCATAAGGGTTTGCTGTTTGAAAGGCTAGAAGAGACAGTTAATGATGCTGTGTTAGGTTATGTCGACTCAGACTATGCAGCTAGTGTAGACTCGAGGAAGTCACAGACGGGGTTCGTGTTCAATCTTTTTGGGACTGCAGTTTCGTGGAAGTCGAAACTACAGTCAGTGGTTGCATTGTCAACCACGGAGGCCGAATTTATGGCTATTACTGAGGCTGTCAAGGAAGCCATATGGTTACGAGGGCTCTTGCATGAGCTAGGAGTGTTGCAGAAGTCTGTTACCATCCTATACGACAGCCAAAGTGCATTGCACTTGGCCGAACACCCAGTACTTAACAGCAAATCGAAGCATATTGATGTCCGATTCCATTTTGTTAGGGACATCGTGGAAAAGGGATGGATTAACTTAGAGAAAGTGCATACATCAGAGAATGCGGCTGATGCTCTTACAAAACCGATACCTTCAACGAATTTTGAACATTGTTTGAAGTTGATGGGTGTATGCTGATCGTGTAGGATTATTTGGTGTCCTGTGGTGGGACTCAGAGGCAGGAAGTGGAGATGCAGGTGTACATGCAGCCAGGAGGGAGATTTGTTGGTGTATGGTTGCATGCATGGTTACCCTAATCCCATGCACACGTGATGCTGCTCGTGAGAAGAGTCGGGTTTTTGACAGAAGCCTGTGTTGTGGTTGTGAGTGAAAATATTGACGCTTATAACAGATAGGAGAGAGAAGCCTGCGAGCTCGATTTTCGGTTTTTGTTACTGATATACGCAGAACTCTTGAGAGAGAATAGTGGTTGAGTTCTGATTGTATCTTCGGTTGTATCCCTTTCGATTGCATAGTAAAATTGCTCCTTCACCTGCTCGTGGACGTAGTTGGTTTTCCGGCGAACCACGTAAAAATTACGGCGTGCTGTTTCTGTGTTTTCGTGTGCTCGATTGTGTGGTATCTGAGTTTGATCGTGCGATACATAACAGCTTCCCCGCGCCTCTCACCGTCGCCGCCTGCATCATCCCTCCCTGGCAGCAGCCCATCGGCGTCGGCAGCCGTCCCTCCACAACTGCCCGTCAACAACCGTCCCCTGCAGCAGCCCGTCGGCGTCGGTAGGAAATTCTTCTCCAGCATGTAAATCATGTCTATGTTATCTTTATGGGGTTGATTCAATTATGCTTAGTTATTATTTATTGATTCACTGTTTTACCAGCTGTAGCTACTTTCATAGAAGAATTTGAGAAAAAATTAAAATTATGGGGATGTAAATTCTCGTGAGTCATTCTTTAGAAAAAAAATGCCAGGTGAAGTGTGAAGTGTGTATTCTTTTAATGGGATTGTCAACTTGAATTTAGGGACTTGCAAGTGGGAGTCTTGAGATCATTTGCTGCCCGTGGATTGGAGCTTGTTAACGTGCATGATTTTCATGCAGTTCATGCAGAGAGAGTGAGAAATGTGAAAATGATTTGTATTATTAGCTCAAGTGAAACATTTACATTCTTCGACTATATATAGCAGCAATGGAAGACTCTAGATCATACTTCTAACTAACTAGACTTCTAGAAGAACCCTAACAACCTTCTTCTAGATAATTAATTCTGTTACAACCTCTCAAGCTAACTATCTCTAACACACCCCCTCAGAAACCGAGCATGGAGGTGCTTGCAAACCCAGCTTCAAGGACAGCATCTGGAAGCGCGTATCATACAATGGCTTAGTAAGAATATCAGCCAATTGATCGTCACTTGGAACAAACCGGACCTCCACATCACAACTTAAAATGCGCTCACGAACGAAGTGTACATCAGCCTCCACATGTTTCGTTCTTGCATGAAACACCGGGTTCGACGCCAAAGAGATGGCGCTCTGATTATCACTCCAAAGAACTGTAGGAGCTGTCAAAGAATACCCAAGCTCACAAAATACGGACTTCAACCAGATCAATTCAGCCACAGAATTCGCAAGAACCCGGTATTCCGATTCAGCACTGCTTCGGGCAACAATCGTTTGTTTCTTCGAAGACCACGCAAGAAGATTTGGGCCCAAGAACACACAATAACCACCAGTCGACCTGCGATCCACTGGATCACTGGCCCAAGAAGCATCACAAAATCCCGTGAGGCAGAAATCAGTAACTGGCTTAACCAGAATTCCATGCGAAGAGGTACCTTTCAGAAAACGAAGCACACGCTTACAAGCTACCCAATGCGCCTCAGTTGGAGAGTGAGCAAACTGACTTAGTCTATTGACAGCATAGTTGATATCGGGTCGAGTCAATGTGAGATATTGAAGTGCACCCACAATACTTCGAAAGAGAGTAGGTTGAGCAAACGGAGGACCATCATCAGGATTCAACTTAGCCCTAGGTTGCATAGGCGAACCACAGGGCTTACACTCAAGCATATTGGCTCTGTGTAAAAGATCACGAACATATTTATGTTGTTGAAGAAACAACCCACTTGCAGACTTCGAAACTTCCACACCCAGAAAATAATTGACAAAACCAAGGGTTTTCAGAGAGAACTCCATGTTCAGATCATTTATCAAGCGAGTAATCTGCGCAGAATCAGCACCAGTGATCAAGATATCATCCACGTAGATAAGAACAAATAGAGCAGGTAAAGACTTATCACCAATAAACAAGGAGTGGTCAAAAGTCGAACGTACCAGACCCCAGCTGAGAAGATACTCCTTTAGACGATCAAACCATGCCCGCAGGGCTTGCCGAAGGCCATACAAAGATCTGAGAAGTTTACAGACATGGTCTGGTCGCTGAGAATCAACAAAACCCACCGGCTGCGCCATGTATATAGTCTCCTTAAGATGCCCATTAAGGAAGGCATTATTAATGTCAATGTGCTGCACATCCCATCCAAAGGTAACTGCAAGTGAAAACACAAGCCGAACAGTCGTGGGCTTAACAACCGGACTAAACGTATCCAAAAAATTAATGCCCGCATGTTGTTGGAACCCACGAGCTACAAGCCTCTCTTTATACCTCTCCACCGATCCATCAGGTTTCTTTTTAATTTTGTACACCCACTTGTTAGATATCAGATTCATAGAAGAATCAAAAGGCACCAAACTCCATGTATTATTTCGAATGAGAGCGTCAAACTCCAGTTGCATCGCTTGTTTCCAAGCTGGATCAGCAAGAGCCTGTTCATCACTGCAAGGCTCAGACTCAAGTGTGTGAGATGCAAGTAACACTTTAGATTTAAAAATCTCGTTCTTCGATCGAGTAACCATGGGATGGCTCGGGCCAAGAGGAGAGGAAATATGGTTAGATGGAGCTTGCTCAGGAATGAGGTCAGGTGGGGAACTAGGTGAATGTATGGGCAGAGGAGTAGAGTCATTTGGAGAAGATGAGTGAGCAGGAGACATAGAGTGTGTGGGTTCAGCTCTAGATACAGTGGTAGAGTTATCTGGTGTAGAGAGAGTGGCATCAGTTTGTGGAGACGAGGCAGATGGTGTAGCATCATCAGGGCTAGAGTGAGGAGTAGGTAATGGTATTGTAGCTGGAATATGGAAATCAGCTGGAATATGTGAGGGGGGAGAAGATGACTCATGTGAAAACAACTCATGATATGGAAACTCAGATTCATTAAACATAACTGTAGAGGCAATATAGAGTCGACCTGTAGGACTGAGACATTTGTAACCTTTGTGGGAGGAACTATAACCCAGAAACAGACATTTATCACTTCGAAACTGGAGTTTTGATGTATTGTAAGGACGAAGGTATGGAAAACATGTACACCCAAAAACTTTGAGGAATTTATAATCAGGTTTCGACTTATAGAGAGTGAGAAAAGGTGAAGAATTCTGAAGAACCGGAGTGGGTAAACGATTAATAAGATAGACTGCAGTATGAAATGCATCCCACCAGAAATGAAATGGAAGATGAGCATGAGCAAGAAGAGACATACCCATATCAGCCACATGGCGATGTTTACGTTCGGCTAAGCCATTTTGAGGGTGAGTATAAGGGCAGGAATTTCTAATAACAACACCCTTAGCTCGAAGAAAAGGAAGAAGAGATTTGTATTCTGTACCACAATCAGACTGAAGAGCTTGGATCATGGTTCGAAATTGAGTCTGTACAAATGAGAAAAAATTGACACAGATAGAGTGAACTTCAGATTTATTAGTCATGGGAAAAATCCAAGTAAACCGAGTATAGTCATCCACAAAGTGTATATAATACCGAAACCCCTCACGAGAAGGAACTGATGCTGGACCCCAGATATCAGTATGAACTATTTTAAAAGGTTTACAAGTACGAGACAAACGAGAAGGAAATGGAAAATTATGAAGCTTGCCCAAGCAGCAAGAGTTACAAAACAAAAGATCTGAGGTTTTAACATGAACATTTTCAGTATGGAGGACAGCTTTGAGTGTAGTTGGATTTGTATGCCCTAGATTGTGATGCCACACCATCGCGGAGGAGGAAGAATTTGTGGTAGTAAGGTGACAGACATTAGATGGCTTGGGGAGATGTCGAAGGTCGAGCTGATACAATCCACCTTTCAGATGCCCTTTGAGAAGTATCTGCTTTGTCTTGTTGTCCTTAATCATACAACAATCATGATGAAATTCGATGACAACGTCATTATCATGTGTAAACTGAGATATACTTATAAGGTTTTTGGTGATATTCAGGACGTAAAGTATATGATTGAGAAGTAAAGTTTGGTTTGAGGAGATGCTGGGAATATAAGACGTACCTACATGAGATATGGGGAGGTTTGAGCCATTACCCACGGTTACTGAATCAGAACCAGCATATTCCTCCTTCAGCTGAAGTTTATTCAAATTTGCAGCAACATGAGTCGTAGCGCCACTGTCTATAACCCATTATGATCCTGTATCATCATTAACAGTCGGAGAAGCTGCAAGATACACCTGATTAGCCTTATCAGACGCAAACTCAGGACCTTGAAATGAAGAATCAAACCGCTTGAAGCATTTGTAGGCGACATGGTTCGCCTTGCCACAAATCTGACAGAACACCTTCGATCGATAGTAACGACCTCCTCCTCTGCCTTGAGATCTACCACCACGATTACCCCAATTAGAGTAACCACTGTTGTGCATCGCAACATTAGCAGAAGGCATGGTGAATTGATTAACAGTCTGAGCATTCGATAAGCGGAGCTCATGATTATGCAGCGCAAACTGCACGTCGGCAATGGTGAACTTCTCAGATCGCGCGGTTAAAGTAACAACCACTGCATCAAACTCACTACCCAAACCTTCGAGTATATATAGAATCAATTCATCATCTGTTATTCCTTGACCCGCAGCAATCAGATCATCGGCAATTTCATGTTTTTGACTAATGTAATCATCGATAGAAAGCGCACCTTTCTTCAGAGAATGCAATTGACTTCGTAGTTGAAGTATACGTGCCTTTGAATTATTCTGAAATAGACTTTCGAGAACACGCCAGATCTCGGACGCCGTCGAACACCGAGCTATATGCCCAAGCATCTGTTCGGAAACCGACGCAAATAACCAACTCACAAGCAACTGGTCTCGTTTGACCCAAGCCAAATACGCAGCCGTAAATTGTTGAGTAGAAGACTCATTTTCTAGAACGTCACCATCGGAACTCGACTGAGGAGTGACAAACTTCGCCGGTGCAGGAGTTAAGCCAAGTAGGCAATCATCCAAGCTGTACGCTCGTGCAATCGACAAAATCTGAGGACGCCAGTAGTTATAATTTGCACGCGTGAGCTTGAGAGATACAACCGGAAGTGTGATCGGAGTCGCCATAGTAGACGGTAACGAGAAGCAGACAAGAAGAAGAAGAATGTGAAGGGAGGTCCGATCAGGCTCTGGATACCATGTTAACGTGCATGATTTTCATGCAGTTCATGCAGAGAGAGTGAGAAATGTGAAAATGATTTGTATTATTAGCTCAAGTGAAACATTTACATTCTTCGACTATATATAGCAGCAATGGAAGACTCTAGATCATACTTCTAACTAACTAGACTTCTAGAAGAACCCTAACAACCTTCTTCTAGATAATTAAGTCTGTTACAACCTCTCAAGCTAACTATCTCTAACAGAGCTTCTAGTTGCCTAGTCTTACAGTAAAAATTTGGGTCATCTTAAGTTGCAAAAAGGTAATAAGAAGGGGATGATTCTTATCTTTTCTTTTAAATTGTATATGTTGAGTATTTTCAGAATGCAGAAACACATATTAAAAAAAAAAGAGAAATCTAGAATAGCCAAATTTTAAAATTACATCCACAAAATAGCTACCCTTATGAAAAACTTTAAAAAATAGCCAAAGTACAATTTTTTAGGTTAAAATGTCTAAATCAGGCAATCAAATCTGTTGAATTGTATGAAATATTTAATTGTTTGCTTTTTTACTAATATAGTATCACACAACTTTTTTTTTTATTAATTTTTAGAGTTGTTATGTATTATAAAATATAATATTTCTTTGAAAACAATGTGACAAGATTTCGGTCTTTTGAGATATATCTCGTCTTTGTGAGATATATCTCGTCTAATATTATAACACAACTCTATTTTTTTTATTAATTTTGGGAGTTGTGATGAAATAAAAAATATTGTTTGAAATCAATCCGGCTTGCATTCGGCCTTTTGAAATATATCTCGTTCAAGTGAGATATATTTCGTCGAAGTACAAGTGGGCTTATTTTAAAAAATGAAATTTATTAAATTTAATTTTAAAAAATAAAATTAAATAAAATATATGATAAATGAGTCTCAATTGTGCAAGATTTCGGTCAATTGAGATATATCTTGACAAAGTGAGATATATTTCGAATTTTTAATTTTTAAAAAAAATATAATTCTAATTTTTTAATTTAAAAAAATAAAATAAATATTTCGCAATTGGGCAATTTCGGTCAATGGAGATATATTTTGGCCTAGTGAGTTTTTTTTTTCTTATTTTGTTTAAAAAAAATATAATTCGAATATTTTAATTTTAAAAATTAGAATTAAATAAAATAAATGTTAAATAAGTCTCTAATTGGGTAAGATTTCTGTCAATTGAGATATATCTTGGCCAAGTGAGATATATTTCAAATTTTGAATTTTTAAAAAAAATATAAATCGAGTTTTTTAATTTTAAAAAATAGAATAAATGATAAATAAAACTCAATTGAGCAAGATTTCGGCCAAGTGAGGTATATTTGGATTTTTTTAAAAAATAAATCGATTTTTTTATTTAAATCTGGGCTAGAATATATAGAGTTTTATTTTTGGCCTCTATTCGGCTTGAATTCCTACCGAATTAAGGTGGATTTCTATGGTTTTTAAATCCAGCTGGATTTCGGTATTAAATCCAAATATATTTTGAATTTTTATTTTAAATTAAATATAAATCGAGCTAGATATATTTGAATAATCCAGATATATTTTGGTCTTCAATTTGGCTTGATTTTCGACCGAATTGAGATGTTTTTCGGTTGTTTTAAAATTCAGCTGGAACTCGGTATTATATCCTGATGGATTTGCACAACAACCCCACCCACTTAATTCAATTCGAAACCTAAAAAAAAAAAAGAAAATTGGGCGTGAAAAATAGAGGCATTCGGCTGGAATACCACCTTCGAACACAACAAACCCACACCCACGCAGCAAATATCCAGCCGACCATGTCGACGACACATGTTAGTATTTTCGGCCTCTTATTTGATTTTGTGTGCGCCGCCTGAATGCTGCGTTTTTTCTTAATTATTTGCTGCTTTTTTTTAGATATATGCTTTGTTTTCCAATATGCTTCGATGTTGAATATATATATGCTAGAATTTTTTTCATTATCGGAAATAATACACATGCACGAATTCATGTTTATATGTTTTAGTCTGATAATGTGAATGTGTGATAAGCTCGTTTTTCTACTCACTTATCGCATTGTTTTCTCTTTTCTTTTATGTGTTTTTGTTATTTTATCTAATAATTTGAGCATGAGTGTATAGTGGATGGTATTATGTTTGTCATGGATAGATTTTGCAGGTTTTAGGCCAAATTCATTGGAAACCCGTACCGGAAGCAGCAGATGTTCAAAGAAACAGTCACGACTACTTCCACCGATGGAATCTGAGCTAATGGATCATGGCATTTGAAATATCTTTGAGTTAGCTTTCCAACACAACTGGAATCGGATCAATCGGAGTTCGGACGCAAAAGTTTTGGCCAAAACCGTGAGACTGCGCAGAAGAGTCGAAAAAGGTGAAAGTCTCTGTCTCTCCCGAGGTGAAGCCCACCTCGACCGAGGTGGAAGGCTCCATCTCGACCGTGGCAAAGTCTACCACGGTCGAGGCGGACGTTCAGGAAGCCAAAATCGCACGTTTTTGGGAGATTTGAAGGAGGAAACATGCCATATCAAATTAGGGACGAATTTGAAGGAAAAAATACCAATTCTCACCACATTCTACCATCCAAAACCTCAACCCTACCACTATATAAACTCATAATTAGTTCTTTTGAAGGGGAATTATTATTAGAGATCTAGAGTTGGTTTTTGAAGTTTTTATCTTTAGTTTGAGTTTTAAGTTTTTGAGAATTCCTCTTTAGTTTTTGTTAAACCTTTACTGTTTTTAATGCAATCTTTAATTTTCTTTGCAATGTTTTTCTTTAATATGTTAGGCTAGAACCCTAAACAGGTTCTAGGGTTTCTCCATCTGTGATGCATGTTTAGTTTCAATTGTTCAAACCCTTAAAATTGGTTTAAACTCTTTGATTTTATTTCAAATCTATTTTCAATTGAAGGAATAGATTTTTGTTATTAATCGAAGGACCGAGAGGTGAAGGTTAGTAATAGGAAGTTAGGATTTAATACTTTTGATTTTCTGTCCAAGAAAGAAGAATTCAACTGTAGGAAAAATCTGATTTTTAGTGAAATTAATTAACTTTTTGTGTTTGAGACCGAGAGGAGAAAACCACTAGTTAATAATTTAGGATTTAATTGCCCGACCAAGGAATTAATTCCACTTTAACAGATTTTCCTCCAAAATTATCTTTTCTGGGTTTGAATACTTGTTTCTTGCATGTTGATCAGATTGGTTGAATTCCCTAGAATCTGTGCTTTTAATATTTGCTTTTATCCCTTTAAATTACTTGTTTTGAAAACTAAAAAATCCCTATTTTGAATTACTCAAACAAAAGTTCTGAAAACCATATTCAGTACATGAATTCTTTCATTGTACTATCCCTGTGGGTTCGACAACCTTAGGGTTTACAAATTTATTTGCTACTATTTTTACAGCTATCAAATTGGCGCCGTTGCCGGGGATAGTCAGACGGCAAATCATTGCTGGATTGTTTGAAGAACTTCTGGATTGGGTATTATTTTTCTTATTTTTTTCAAATTAGTGTTATTTTTCTTTGTTTTTGGATTCTGTTTTTCCTTTCGTGTGCGTGAGTCTTCTTTCTTATTCTTGTCTATTTCGGCCGAGGCAGCCTTCGCCACGGTCGAGGTAGAGTTTCCATATCGGTCGAGGTATCTTTCACCACGGCCGAGATCTGCTGATTTCTTCCTTGGTTTCTGCGCAGGTGCATGAACACACGGAACAAAGGGAAGACACTTGAGCCCTTTATACCAGAGATTGAAGCAGCTTGCAGAAACAACAGAAAAAGAGGAAAGAGATTGAATTTTGAGATGGAGCAGAACATTCCAGATGCCCCTTTGCAGAACTTGCAGAACATGACACCGGAGGAGCAGAGACAGTTCTTTCATGAAGTACAACAATTGAGGGTGCAACTCCAAGCAGCCCAGGCAACTCAAGCCGAACAAGCCGCACGATTGGCAGAACTGCAAAACAGACAGGTGGTGGTGCCACAGAGGTCTATTCTGGACCGTTTTCTGCCACAGCAAGAGGAAGAAGGATTTAGAGTTGGCATCAATGCCAACAACATTAAGCTACGCACAGGCCTAATTCAGATGGTGCAGCAGAATCAGTTTGGGGGGAGAGCTGTCGAAGATCCATACGCCCACCTCAACCTGTTCATCGAGGTGTGTGACATTGTGAAGCAAAATGGAGTCCCCCAAGACGTCATCAGGATGAGACTCTTCGCGTTCTCACTCAGAGACGAGGCGAGGTCTTGGTATGCCGGACTAGACAAGAGTCAGATAGGGACATGGGAGGAGCTTCGAGCAGAATTCCTCACCAACTACTTCCCGCCGAGCCTGTTGCTGAAGAGGAAAGCTGCCATCACTACTTTCAAGCAGCTATACGATGAGTCACTCTATGAAGCTTGGAAGAGATACAAGGAGCTGTTGAGACTGTGCCCTGGGCATGGAATTTATCTTGAAATGCAGGTCTGTCACTTCTATGAAGGCCTGACTCTGCATATGAAGCAGTTGGTGGATGCATCTTCCGGAGGAGTTTTGATGAAGAAGAGTGGAGCTGAGAGCATGAGATTGTTGGCGGATATGGCTCGGAGTGATGTGGTTGCGGAGGTGAAAAAGCTCCGAGAAGAAGTTGAGAAGCTAGGAATTACTAAGGCTGCTGCTGCCACTACTGAGCCAAGCATGGCTATTGTTCCGGTGGAGGCTGACTACATCAACCGAGGAGCAAGCAGTTCGTCTGGAACTCCTGGATTGGAGGTAAATTACATTGGTGGTTATCAAAATAACTTCCGAGGTAATCAGGTGTACCACTACAACCATGGGCGATCTCACCCTGGTTTTTCTTATTCTAACCCTTCTGCTGCAGAACACCCTCCACCTGGTTTTGATGTAGGTACAGGAGGTGAAATAGTGGAGAGAAAGAAGTCTGTGCTGGAAGAGACATTGGAAAAGTTTATCAAGAGCTCAGACAATAGGGTTGGCAAGGTGGAAGTAGAGGTGAAGGGAATGGCCAATCACATGCAACTGATGACAAAACACCTGCAGATGTTGGACACCCAACTGCGCCAGATTGCCACTACCTTGGGGAATCAACACAAACCGGGCCAACTTCCGAGCACAACAGAAACAAATCCAGCAAAAGAAAAGTCAGTCAATGCCATCTCGGTTCGATCTGGAAGGAGATACGAAGGCCCAAGCAAACCAGAAGGAGAAGAAAGTGAAGCAGAGGAGGAACATCTCGCAGGAGACCTCTCTGTCTCGACCGAGATGGAGTCCAACACGGTCGAGGCAGAGAGGAGCAGGACGACCGAGGCAGGAAGCAACCCGGTCGAGAAAGAAGATTCCATCCCGGTCGAGATACAAGTATCCCGATCAAGGCAGAGCAAAGGCAGCACGGCCGAGACATCTTCGTCTCGATCGAAATAGAAGGTAACCCAAGAAGAGAAAAAGAAGGAAAAAGAGAAGGAAGAAAGGAGAGTTGATCCAGTTGCTCCAATGCCTTTCCCGCAGAGATTCGCAAAGAAAAGGGATGATTCTAAATTCAATAATTTTGTTGATAATCTGAAAAAAGTAAATATTAACATTCCTCTTATTGAAGCTCTCAGGGAAATACCAGGATATATGAAGTTCCTCAGAAGATTGATGAGCGAGAAGAAGATGTTCCTGGAAAACGAAACTGTAAGGATTTATGAGGAATGCAGCTCACTCCTACAGAAGCAGATCCCGATCAAGAGGTCAGACCCATGATGCTTCTCGATACCTATCGAGATTGGAGTAAGAGAATTTCAGAACGTGCTGTGTGACACGGGAGCAAGTATCAACCTAATGCCCTGGTCCATCTACAAGAAGCTCGAGATTGGGGAGATGAGGACCACTACAATTACACTTCACATGGCGGACCGATCGGTGTCCAAGCCCAAAGGTATTGTTGAGAATGTCCTTATCCGTGTTGGTCACTTGATTTTTCCTGCAGACTTTGTCATCCATGAGATGAAGGAAGATGCCAACACCCCCATGATCTTGGGAAGAGAATTCCTCGACACAGCTGGAGCCCTGATTGACTGCAAGAAGGGAGAGATTACTCTGAGAGGGAATGAAGAATCCATCACATTCTGCATAGACAAGAGCAAGAGGAAAGGAGAGTGCAACCGGATCACTACTACTACTGAAAAAAAAAGAAGATGATGAGGGAGTGAGACACCGGAGGACGAAGAAGAAGCCATCTTGTGGGAATGAGGAAATGAGGGGGTGAAATTGGCAATTAAGCTACCTCTTTCTGAGTACACCACCGTTATTCAGAACCACCGGGTCTTCATGATAGATTCGAGGGGTCGATGAGTCTGGACTCGACCGCCTTGGTGAGCTGAAACTGGGTCAAGCCACGACGGTAACTAAGGCACTGAATGGGAGGTAACCCATTGTGTTTTTCTGCTTTTCTTTAATTATTTTCGAGTTATTTTTATTTTTATTACTTTCACTTTTCTGTCTTTTGAAAAAAAATCAAGGTCTATTTCGACCGGGGCAGAATATGCCACGGCCGAGATAGAGGACTGCAGGACGACCGGGATCAGATACATCCCGGCCGAGATAAAAGTTGGAGGTGTGGGACACTTCGACCATCGAGAGGTCGACAAGAAGGCTCCTTTCCAAGTTGAGATGAAGTGCTAGAAGACAAATCCACACTAACGAAGAGATAAAAAGTTGGTGTCTGAGACCAACAATCAGGTACAGTTTCAAACTTCGAATCTGATTCTCGAACTTATTCTCTATGCCTTTCGAATAAGTTTGGGGGGATGAAGATTTAAGGGTTTGAAACTATTTCTATCTTTTTCTTTGCTTTATTTGATTCATTGCCTAGATAGTTTTAGAATAAATTGAGAATTTTATGTTATTTGAAGTTGAATCTTGAGCATGATTGAACATAGGACTTGAATGCAAGATTAGAATTGATTGACTTAAGTTTGCATTGATTGTGATGGTGGTTGAGAATGCCTATGAATGTAGAATACCGCAGGATTACTTGTTTTGATACTTACATTGGCATGAGTTTGAGGATGATTTGATGTTTACTATGGATGAAAAATTGTCCCAAGTGTGAGTTTTGAGCCTTTAAATCCGTTTGAGAGTGTGTCTGCATGATTAAGTATCTCTAGAACTTGCTTTGTTTCTTTTTCAAGACTGCGTAGTGTGCACAAGTTTAGGAAATGATTTTAGGCCATCTTTGTTTAGCCTGTTTTCCCATACACTGTCCTAAATTGAATATTATCCCTAGTCAGCCCTTTTGAGCCTATGATATTTTCTTTCTTTGTCTATGAGTGAGAATGAATAGGAAAATCAGCTCTTGTCTATGAGAGTAGGTTGGGAGTTGTTTGAGGAAGGATAAGATATTATAAAAAGGGTGAATGCAAAAGATAAGGTTGGCTTTAGAGAAAAAAAAGAAAGAAAAAAAAAAGAGTTTTTGTGTTTGTTTGTTTAATCTTTATAAGCTCAAATGAATATTCAGAATTGTTTAAGAGCATAAAAGGATGTCTGTGAAGGAAAAAAAAATATATGAAGAGCCTTGAATTATGTTGAAAATTAGATGAGAAGGGTGGATATCATTAGATGGTGGTTTAGATTTGTTGAGAGTAGCTAACTCAATTGATTTCAGTCACTTGGCAAAATATTTCCCTACCTTTCACTAAAAAGCCTACATTACAACAAAAAATAAAGTCCTTTCTGATCTTAGACTTGTGTGCACATGTTTGCAGTGGAGATTTAGAATATTTGCAAGCCTATTGTAGAATTTGATTTGCATGACTTGTGTGTGATCTCATAATTAGCCTAAACACTTGAGTGAATGAGCGATACACTATTCCCAGTGAGTCTTCCATAGTTTACGGATTTTCTGATCCTTACAAGTGTTGATATTTTGTGGATTTACGAGTTTGAATGTGATGAATCTTGTGAGGCATTGCACTTCTCTTCTGCTTGAGCTTTTGATTCTTTCTTTTGTTGATTGAGGATAATCAAGTGTTTAAGTTTGGGGGGATTGATAAGCTCGTTTTTCTACTCACTTATCGCATTGTTTTCTCTTTTCTTTTATGTGTTTTTGTTATTTTATCTAATAATTTGAGCATGAGTGTATAGTGGATGGTATTATGCTTGTAATGGATAGATTTTGCAGGTTTTAGGCCAAATTCAATGGAAACCTGTACCGGAAGCAGCAGATGTTCAAAGAAACAGTCACAGCTACTTCCACTGATGGAATCTGAGCAAATGGATCATGGCATTTGAAATATCTTTGAGTTATCTTTCCAACGCAACTGGAATCGGATTAATCGGATTTCAGACGCAAAAGTTATGGCCAAAACCGTGAGACTGCGCAGAAGAGTCGAAAAAGGCGAAAGTCTCTGTCTCGGCCAAGGTGAAGCCCACCTCGACCGAGGTGGAAGGCTCCATCTCGACCATGGTGAAGTCTACCACGGTTGAGGCGGACGTTCAGGAAGCCAAAATCGCACGTTTTTGGGAGATTTGAAGGAGGAAACATGCCGTATCAAATTAGGGACGACGAATTTGAAGGAAAAAATACCAATTCTCACCACATTCTACCATCCAAAGCCTCAACCCTACCACTATATAAACTCATAATTAGTTCTTTTGAAGGGGAATTATTATTAGAGATCTAGAGTTGGTTTTTGAAGTTTTTATCTTTAGTTTGAGTTTTAAGTTTTTGAGAATTCCTCTTTAGTTTTTGTTAAACCTTTACTGTTTTTAATGCAATCTTTAATTTTCTTTGCAATGTTTTTCTTTAATATGTTTGGCTAGAAACCTAAACAGGTTCTAGGGTTTCTCCATCTGTGAAGCATGTTTAGTTTCAATTGTTCAAACCCTTAAAATTGGTTTAAACTCTTCGGTTTTATTTCAAATTTATTTTCAATTGAAGGATCGAGAGATAAAAATTGGAATAGGTTTTTGTTATTAATCGAAGGACCGAGAGGTGAAGGTTAGTAATAGGAAGTTAGGGTTAATACTTTTGATTTTCTGTCCAACAAAGAAGAATTTAACTGTAGGAAAATCTGATTTTTATTTAAATTAATTAACTTTGTGTGTTTGAGACCGAGAGGAGAAAACCACTAGTTAATAATTTAGGATTTAATTGCCCGACCAAGGTATTAATTCCACTTTAACAGATTTTCCACCAAAATTATCTTTTCTGGGTTTGAATACTTGTTTCTTGCATGTTGATCAGATTGGTTGAATTCCCTAGAATCTGTGCTTTTAATATTTGCTTTTATCCCTTTAAATTACTTGTTTTGAAAACCAAAAAATCCCTATTTTGAATTACTCAAACAAAAGTTCTGAAAACCATATTCAGTACATGAATCCCTTCATTATACTATCCCTGTGGGTTCGACAACCTTAGGGTTTACAAATTTATTTGCTACTGCTTTTACAGCTATCAATGTGCGGCTCAATATATGGTTTGGTTTGGTTTTGTGAATGTTGTTCATTTGTTTTTAGAATTAGAGAAAGACATGTAATCATGAGAAAAGTTTGTATAATTTGCAGCCACAGTGGATAAGATATGATCTTCATGGATGCTAGGCCAAGACTAATTTCTTCTATAAATGTAAAGTCCTAGATACAATTAAGAGGACGTTATTTTCTGTTGGAGAACAAGGCTTAGTTGACGAGTTTACGAACGGGGTTTTCGGTCATTTATTGGGTTGGGTTGATAATGGTCTTAGTTCTTCTCAATCTTTATTTGAACTTTTTACTCATCAAATTCAATCAAATAATGCTGAAGTGTTAAGGTAAAATAATCCAGACGTTCATTTTTTTGATCCGATAGCTAAAATAATAACACGTGTCAGATATTTTATTTTTTAATTTAATTGAAAAGGTGTTATGGGAAGAAAATATTATTCAATTTTTGGTAGATTTTATATAATAGGCAGTTACCTAATTTCATGCTAAATCGAATATTAAACATATCTTTCTAAATTCTTTTGTATTTATTGGGAAATTATCCCATTTTCAATTCATTATTTCATACACTTTAATTTTTCTCTCTACAATTCTTCTCCACAATTTCTCTCTGCCACCATGACGCCGTTATTCACAGCCTCACCACCATGACGCCGTCATCTCCTCCTCCGATGTCGTTGCGCCATTCGCACCTACTCCGCCCTTGCCCTTGCCCTCCAATCGCTCATTGAGAAGTCGTCCGTCGCCTTTGAGGATCCATCTCGAGACGCCGCCGCCACCACCTCCGATGCCGTCGTCGCCTTTAAGGATCTATATTAAGCCGCCACCGCCACCTCCAACTTCTTCCTTATTATACTCTTATTCATTTTTGATTCGGTTTTGGATTTGACTTGTTTGTTGGGTTTTTCTCTTTTGCTTTATCGAATTTTTTGTACAACCTTTGTTTCTGTTCAATGAAATTGTGTGTATTGGTTGTGATTACCTTCTGAAATAATGCTACATTAATATATATATATATATATATATATATAAACCATAAACAACAGATTTCAATCCCACCGTTCAAACATAGCGAAAATGCATTTCAAGCTAGTCATTACGTGCATATGTAGAGCCTAAATATACCAAGTTTAAACATGAATTTAAGAGCCGAAATAAAAAAGTTTTATAGAAGAAAAAACATGAAAATTCATACCTGTGATGGTGACATTGTTCGCCGGAGTCTGGGTCTGTGTTCGGTTGATATTTGATTTGAAAATTGGTGGGAGATTTTTTCCCAATTCAATCCGATTTCGCCTCTGTTCACGCCCAAATTAGTTTAGGTCAGAGATGGAATTAGAGTGGGTGAGGGGTTGTTGACTGAGTACGAGCTGGAGTAAATATATGTCAATGTCGAGTTCGAGCGGGAGAATAAAAGAAAGGGAAGGTCTTGGGTTAGATAGGCCTAAATGATTTAGGCGGGTTTTATCCATTAACCCAAGCCCAAACCCATATAATATACCCTAATTGGGATTAATAAATCCTATTTGGGACGGGTCAACCCATTTGAATAGGATAAAACCCGCCTAAACCGTTTAGGCCTGCCTAACGCAAGTTTTTGCCTAAAAGAAATAGAGAAATCCATTTCAATTTCTTTCTGAGTTCAACAGGAAATAAAAAAGACCGAATTTCAGTTCAATGTTATCCGAGTTCCACCTAGAAAAGAGCGAATTCTATTTCAATTTCATTCCAAGTTCCAGTTGGAAATAAAAAAGACCAAATTCCAGTTCAATGTAATCCGAGTTCCAGCTGGAATAGACCGAATTCCAGTTCAATTCATGCCCAATTGAGCTTTGAATTCATGCTGGAATTATTTAGCATTTGAATTAATGCCGAATTGAAATTTGAGTTCAAGTCCAATTTAACTCAGAAATAAAGCTCAAACGACCGAACTCCAGCCCGATTTAATTAAAGAGGACCAACTTCATGCCCAATTATATTAACTTAAAAGACACAATTCTAGATGGAATTAAATAAATTCGACTTCATGTTGGATGGAATTAAGAACATAATTAATTCAAGCTCGATTAAAATATTATATTAAATTATATAATTTTAATCTCAATGATAATAACTAACACACAGAATTCAAACTCAATTTAAATATGCCCAAGTTCAACATGAATTCAAATAATCATATTTTATTTCTTTTTACTCAAACCTAATTATTCAAGTTGAGACTTAAAAAAATTGGCAATATGATTTTAATCGAGTCGAAATCAATCTGGAATGAATTGCGCGCGCAATCCAATTTCCATTTGGAGTACAATTTCAAATATTCAACAAGAAATATTATATTTTATTACTTTCACTTCTCTCAAAATCATTTTAAAATTGAACGATATTATACAATAATCAATTTTAAACTTAATTCTGTTAGACAATTTACAAAATTCAAAACGAAGTGCTAGCTTGATTTTTAGACATTGTCATCTCAAACAGTACACTTTTATTATTTCTTGCATTTTTTCATAAGCCTTGCTATTCATTGATTTTTAACATAAAAATTAGCTATTTTAAATTTTCCGTCAAAAGAAAATGTGTAAGCCAAATGCTAGACAACACTTGTAAGTCGAATAAGTCCTAAGCTTCTAGCAAATTATGCAACATTGGAGCAAGTCGTGGAGATGCTTCCTTTGTTCGTTTTATTTTTTAGTTACATCAACCATGCTTATTTAAGAATCAAGGTTGTCATCATAATTGTAAAATACGGGCTAGATGGTCGCTACCTGTGTTGAAACTGCTTCTTCGAGAGCTCTAGGTGGTATTAAAATTAATTGGTGTCTAGGCGCCACCATCTAGTGGGCTAGGCGACCTAGGCGCCACGATTAGATGGGTTCTACTGCTCTATAGATGGGCTGCACGAGTCTCTAGGCATCTAAAAATTGTCTAGGGCTGCATAGACCGCCTAGGTGCTGGGTCCTATATTACCCTACGACTAGTGCCTTAAAAACTCTACAACTTTGGTATTCATATGGATGATGTTAAAAGAAGAAACCATAACATGAATATAAATCTCAAGAAAGTATTAGTAGACATAGATAAAAAAATTTTCATGTATGATTTTAGAATTTGAGTATGAAGTGAGAAATGTGTTGTGGCCTATAATGAATTTGGATCCTCTGCTGTGCATATAGGCACAGCAGAGGGTACTGTTACTCAGCAGAATAAAAAAATAAGCTAGGGTTTAGGTTAATAAAAAAAAAAAATTCAGACATGTGGTCTAAAGATGCACAGCACCCCCTGCTGTGCCTATGTGCACAGCACAGGATCCAAATCCGGCCTATAATGCAGCAGGAGCAAGTTTTTGGTCATGAATGATTGTATGAGCTGAAAGAAGCTCATCAGCAAATTCTTCAATATTTTGGTCTGAGCTCCCTCCTTCACTCACTGCTTCGATGGCTAAATCCTTGAATTTTAAAGCATTCCTTCTCATCTCATCACATCTCTCTCCCTGCATCAATTCCTCCACACGAGCTGCAACTTCATCCCTCATCACAATCCCATGTCCATCAGCCTTCACACGAACCCCAGTTTGCCACTCGTCGACTATCAGCTTGGCATTTGTCGGCTGATCACTTCTAAGAGGCATAACCACCATCGGCACTCCCATAACCAAAGCTTCAAGAGTCGAGTTCCACCCACCATGCGAGAAAAATCCCCCCACAGCGCGGTGGGACAGCACTTCTAACTGAGTGCACCAGTTCACTATTAGGCCTTTCTCCATCAGGCCAGAGGTGAGATGTTGAGGAAGTTTGCTCTGTTCATTCTCTCTCACTACCCATAGGAAGCTGTATTTGCTTTCGATCAGCCCCAGTGCCACTTCCTCCATTTGTTTCTCCGATAAATCGACTAAGCTTCCAAACGAAACGTAAATTATGGAACGATCCTCCTTGCTGTCCAGCCATTTGATAAAAGATTCTGTTTTTGGCTTGAACATACTCAGTCCATAATCATAGTTTCCTGCTATTCTCTTGTCTGTATACATTGATGGAACAGTTGGGCCGATTGTCCGAATCTTGCCCTCCTTCCTCAGCCATTTTAGTACCTGTCAAAACAGTTGCAGCAATGATGTAAGATAAAAAATACAAAGAAAAATATGTTCTTTGTAACTAGTTAAGAAATAGTTACTACGAAAAACTTTGTATTATACAGGCTCAAATATGCTTTTAGTAGGTCGATAGACCGGCTTATTCACTTAAAATGCCAGACTTAGGGCTTAAATAAAAGCCTATCATAGACAAAATGTTAGATTTGGACCTATCAAAAGGCCTAAATAAGCTTTTACAAGGTTGAAAAGTGAGCTTATTTCACTAAAAAGGCCATACTTAGGGCTTAAATAAAAGCCTATCATAGATAACTAGTAATAATTGCGCCTATCAAAAGGCTTAAATAGCTTTTAAAAGATCGAAGGTCAGCCTATTTCATTAAAAAGGCCAGATTTTGAACTTAAATAGAAATCTGTAAAGATCCCCATTTTTCCCTACAAAACTAGCTTGTAAGGAGAGGGGACCTGCACCATTATATAGTGATACACGCCCAAGTCTATAACCGATGTGGGACATTCACACATCCCCCTCACGCTCAGCGTAGAGATGTCTCACGCTCAGCGTGGAACTTCCATAATCGGGATAAATTGATCCTACATCGAACCCAACCTTGGGCTCTGATACCATGTAAAGATCCCCATTTCTCCCTACAAAACCGGCTTGTAAGGAGAGGGGACCTCCACCATTATATAGTGAATTACGCCCAGGTCTATGACCGATGTGGAACATTCACACAAAGTCTATTAGAGATAATAGATAAGACTTCAGCCTATCAAAATAAATGCAGACTCAGTTGTTCCAAACTAGAGTTGGTATGGCATATTCTCACACCTAACTAGTTCATAGTTACACAATCAAAAAACTACCTCGTCTTCGAGTTTATCGAAGGTGTTGAAGAGCCGCCACTCCGCCGTCTCAAATGGCTCAAACTGCTCGACAAGAGTCCTCAAGATAGCTCCATAACCTCCCACACAGTACAAAAGTGAAGGCAAGTTTTGAACTCCCATGGCAGGCAATCCAGGCAGGGAAATAACTTCAGACACGGAAGCGTCCAGCGAAATCTCCAAACTGCCCTTGTAGACATGATACCAAACCGAACAAACGGTGGCGGATTGAGTGAACAGCGCAGCCGCTTTCAGTCCATTCTCATGAGCAAATTCCGACCCCCATGGAATGCATGAGTCGAAGACAATGGCTGTCAACGGTTGGCCGGAGTTACGATATTCAGCAATGATGTCGGAGAGGCCACTAGTCATGGAAGCTTTATAGCTTTGGAAGAAAACCTCGCACATGTCGAGACCTTCAGCCTCATCAATAGTCGAATCAGGAACTGTTTCGATCGTGATGAGGTTGCTGCTTTCTGCTTCTTGTTGGGGCTGTCTCTGCAGATTCTTGCTTATGGTAGCTGTGGTGACGTAGGTGACGCGAATCCCTTTGGAGAGGAGGCGATTGCAGAGCTGAAGCATGGGGTTTATGTGGCCTTGTAGGGGGAGAGTGATTGCAAGAACATGAGCCATTCTATTTTCTAGTTCTTTTGATTTGTTTATTGTTTGATTTTAACCACAGAGTTGGTGTTCAATTTGGGATTGTTTTCTTGCATGCTTTGTTTAATGTATTTTTTGTTTATTTTTCTTGAAGGACTAGATTTGATTTTATTGTTTGTCGTGTTGAAGATTTTTTGTCTGTAAATTGATTATGACCCACTTTGTAGGTCTATATGTTAGTTATTTTAATCTTAGAGAAAATCAGAATTTGCAAAATGATTCGAATTTGAATCGATATAATTTTTGATTATTTTATTATTATGAAATAAGGAGAAATATACGAGAGTTGAAAAAAAAAACATCATAGCCAAATCACTTTTTTGATCCCACATTTTTATGTTTAGCTCCCTTCATTTTCAAGTTGAAGCCGGGAAGAAAAATGAACTAAAAACAGAAATAAAACGCTAGGAGAGGACTGTAAAAGTAGATTCACATAAAACATTTTTCAAAACTTCCGCATGACCTAATTTTTTTTTGCTTCAAAAATTTATGGCACGAAAACCTCAAACCTTCAAATCCTTCCAAAACATTCCTTCTTGAATTAGTGCGTAATCCACGCATTGTGTTTTGCTTATAATATATTATAATGAATTTCAACCATATATTTATATGTAGAGAGTGCATGTGTGGAATGCTAGCTGGAGTAGTTTGTTTTTAGTTGGAGTAACTGGTCTATCTAGCAGAGCTGAAGCATGAGCCATTAATCTTCCACCAATTTATTGGTTTTGTTATGATTTTTAATTTTGAGTGTATGATTCTAGCCACACATTTTTTGGGATGGAAAATGAGTTTCAAATGCAAATTAAGAGTCAACCATGCACGTTGAGTGTATGATTTTTTGCCTCCTTTGTTTAATACTCCCTCCGTTCCGGATGAAATGTCCACTTTGCTTTTGGTATAATAATCAATGCGAGTAGAGATAAAGAAAATTAGTATTGTATTAGTGAGTGTGTATTAATTTTTCATTTTAGATAAGTGGACAATTAAATGGAATGAACAAAAATGGAAAAGTGGATAATTGAAGTGGGACAGAGGGAGTATATTTCTTATTTTCTTCAAGTACTAGATTTGATTTAATTGTTTGTCATCTTCTTTGTATGTCGGAGAAAGAAAAGAAGGATTTGTCATTTTACTTAGAGGTGTGAGTGTACATTCCGGTTTTGTCGATTTAGGTTAAATCAATAAACATAGTTAGAAATTTTTACAAACTAAACATTCCAAACATTCTAAACCGAACTGACTAAATCATTTTATGAAGGTTTGGTTTGGCAGGTTTAAACAGTCTGACATATTATTCGATTAATAGTGCAACAATGAAATTAATATATTGTTTAGACAATTTTGAATAATAATTCTACGGATGATGCAAATAATAAAACTAATACGAATATATTTCACTTGTCATTAATTATAAATTGAAAAAAGTAAGGTTCAAGCCACGAGAAAGAAGGAAAAAGATGTTGATTTACAGGAGTGCAAATTAATATTTGATATTTTAGCTTCTATCAAATAGAATTTTATTAGTATTATTAAATTTGAAATAATATTATGGATATGGCTGGTCCGGCCGAAACGTTTTGCTCCACATTTAAAATTGTCGGGAAACTAAATTATCCAGTATGAAATTTTTTAAACTGATTAGTAAAATCATTTCTCCCAAACTAGACAAACCGTGCACACCCTTTGCCTTACTAATTGGAACTTGAATGGGTCTAATATAAGATTAGTTGATTATTATAAAAATCAGAAGAAATATATAATAGTTCCAAAAAATAAAATAAAAATACTAGGGGCGGTAATCTCTGACACGACTCGACAACCCAACCAGAACCTAATACAAAATTAGTAGGTTGGGTCAACTTTTGGTCGAACCCACAAATTTATTTAAATTTTGGGTCAGGTACGGGTCAGTTTCGGGTCGACCTGCATAATCCGAATAACCCGAGAAATTAATCAACTTTAAATTTTAATGTTATACTAATTTTACACCTGCGCGACACGCAAATTAAATATATGTTGTTTTATTTTATAATATTAAAATATAATTAATAAAATTATATAATGTAGCATTTTTAGCAATTCTTCTTAAATATGTTTGATTTTTAATCATCAATATTATATTTAATGTTTATAATATAAATTACTTTTATATTATACATCAAATTATACATATATATATATATATATATATATATAGTAAAAATATAAAGAAGTATACATAACAAAAATTCTATGATGTTTGATTAAAAAAAATTGTCCCATTAAAAATATTATAGTTGTATTATTTAAAAAATTAGTAAATATAATAAATTAGTTGAATGTAATATTTTAAAAAAAGTGACAAATATAAATAGTTATATCATTTTAGTACAAAATATATATTTATGTTATAATAGAATAAATATTATATAAAATATAAACAGATATTAATATAATATTTTTTGGCGAGAATAGTGATTTAACTATTATCTTTCAATAGATAAATTATTTAATTATATTAAAATATAAGTAAAAGGTTATAATCGTATTATATATATGTATATGTTAGTATATTTATAATAATTTTTTTTTATATTATACATCCAACTATTTATATAAATTTTATAAAATTAAAGCTAGTAGATAAAGCACAAAGCTTATAAAAATTAGAGTTTGTTTTACAAAATTAATCTATCAAAAAATTATATTTATATAATGTTTTTTAGCATTATACTTGTATTCTTTTTTTTAAAACGTAATATGTTATTGAAAAATCACACATATGACTTTTTTGAAATTGTGATTACAATTTTTATATATATATATATATAAGGATGGGATCATAAGATAATAAATAAGTATATTAAAAATAAGAATGAATATCATCCATTAGATTTAATTAAATCAATGGCTCATATTTAATCAAGCAATAATTAAAACGCAATCAAGCAATAAATGATCAAGCAACAATTGAAATACAATCAAGCAACATTATAATCAAGCAACAACTAAAACACAATCAAGAAACATTGTAAAGGTAATCAAGTGGCTTTATCATTTTATCACGGGAGGAATTTTTATTACCGGATCCAATCCCTATATATATATATATATATAGGGTAGTGATCAGGTGAGAATAGGAGTTACTATGAGAAATAAGAATAGATCTCGCGCATCCATCTCATCAAATTGATGAACAAGAATCATTCTCAACAAATTGAAAAACGCAACATTTTTGCCCCTATATCCTGCACTGTTAGCCTTTAAAGGCTAAAACTGTAAAAATACTCAAACACAAACAGCAACCTGCATTTTAAGCCCGATTTACTTCATTTTTAGCCCGATTTGCTTCATTTTTAGCCCGATTTACTTCATTTTTACATAAATAGGAATTAAAATAAATTAAACATCTTCTTTTTCAAAGCAGCAATACGAGCGTCGTCTCTATAAAACTCAATACCAACATCAACAGTTCTAAAAACTCTGCCCTTAAAATGCATCATCTCATCAACACACTTTGGAATAAATGGACCTGTAAGGTACAAAATTGCACAAAATTAACACTAAAGACGCACAATATAATAGTAAAATATGACTGTGTCAAATATGAAGACATACAATTCACAACACGCTTATCCGCGTATTGGCTGCAATGATTGTGTCAAATATCAACTAGATTAGCTCTGACCTACATCTAATTGACTAGGAACAAGCTCTAGTATGCTTCAATCACATAAGGGAGGTACACGTACAAAATTCAACCTAATCTTCACACATCCTTGTTCAAATCAACATCCAAATGGAATTAGAACATCATACCTCTCAATTGTATCAATACAAAGTAGGATTGAAATAGATCCATTACAATTTACAAGTAGAGAATGATTTCTTCCCCAATTGGATTTGCTTGATCCTGATCTACCCTTCAAATCTTCAATCCTTCACCAATGTGTGAAGATTTGCTCTTTGATACCTTGAATTAGGGTTGGAGATGATTTGGAATGGAATTGAAGAGAGAAAATATGAAAATTTTGTCTAAAAATGTCAAAAATGCCAAAAGTTCTTCAAAAATGCGAGTTTCCCCCTTTTTATAATGAGTTGGCAGAGCTCCGGATAGCCCCGACTCAGATCAGATCACCCCGGATGGATTTGAACTGAAAAATTGCCAAATTTTCCTGCACAGGATCGACCGAACCCATATGGGATCGCTCGATTTTTGGCTCTGAATGGACAAGTTTGCCCGGTTTTTGCAGGGTTCGGTCAGTTTTTGGCTCTGAACCGTAGGATCGCCTGGTTTCTGTAGGGTTCGGTTAATTCTTGCCTTGTAGAAGTAAAAATCGACCGAACCAAAATACGAGCCGGTTAATCTTGACCTCTGAAACCCCCTGCAACATCTCTGCTTCATCTGGGTCGATCTTAACACTTCAAATACTCCGGTTGGGCCGATTTTCCTCCAAAACTTAGCCAAAATGATGAATTATACTCCAAACCTAACCTACACAATCCAAATCACACAAAACACGAAAACACAACAAAAATAATCAAAAAACATATGATATGGGATTAAAATGAATGCAAACATGCACGCACACATATCAAAAAATAGGTTATTTTACGCACATATCATACATCAAATTCTTGAAGGATATGGTCTCTCAGAAAAGGCCAATGCCGCAGCACGAGATGGTGAACCTATTCGAGGAATGCAGTGCTATTATTCAGAAGAATATGCCTCTGAAAAGAGAAGATCCAGGTTCATTTACTATTTCTTGTGTTATTGGTGGTGAAACATTCAGCAAGGTGCTTAGCGATTCTGGAGCAAGCATCAATCTGATGCCGTTGTCGATTTTCAAGAAATTGGAGATTGGAAACATCAAGCCGACTACTATCATTCTTCAAATGGCTGATAGATTGATCTCTTATCCTCGAGGAATTGTTGAGGATGTCTTGGTAAGGGTGAAAGACTTCATACTCTCTGTTGATTTCGTTGTTTTGGACATGGAGGAGGATCACAATATCCCGCTGATTCTGGGGAGACCATTTCTGAGGACCAGAGGAGCCCTGATTGATATTCGAGATGGGAAGCTGACATTCTGAGTCAATGATGAGTTCGTGACCTTCTCGATCTACAAATCCATGCAGAAGAACGATGATGGGATCTATCAGGAGCAATGCCATGTCATTGACAATTTCGATCCGATCTTTTCTTCTCCTATGTTTTATATTGATTCTGACCCTGATTTTCTAGAAAAATGCCTACACCATTATTTGTTTTCTTATAAAGAATTTGATGAAGATTGTGATGAACTTCTCGATTTTATTTTGGAGCTTGATGTGAAGGAAGAGTTACCCAGGCCAAAGGAGAACAAGAGGGAGCCTTAGCTAACCCAATATGTGGAAGAAGGAGAAAAAAATCGAGCACAGGCCTCTATTTCTCTTGACACAAAGGCTGTGTTGACTGCAGCCGAAAAACGGTTGTGTCGATCAACACAGCCATGTCGATCGACACAGCCACTTCGACCGTGCACCATGTCGAGACATCAAGCTGAAGAAGAAAGAAAAGAGTTGCATCTGTATTGGTCGACACGACTACTGTGTCGACCGACACAGCCGCACCCAAGGCTGTAAAATGACCCGAACCACCTATTTTAGAGCTTAAACCTCTTCCCTCTCATTTACAATATGCTTTCTTGGGTTCTGACAAGACATATCCTGTTACTGTTTCATCTTTTCTTACTTCTATAGAGTTGGAGAAGTTGCGACGAGTTTTGAGGGACCACAAGTCAACCATTGGATGGACACTAGCAAATATCAACGGAATCAGTCCAATAATATGCCAGCATAGGATCATTTTGGAAGAAGAGACCAAGTCGAAGAGATAATCTCGGAGGAGACTCAACCCCGCCATGCAAGAAGTCGTGAAGAAGGAAGTACTAAAGCTTCTAGACAATGGGATGATCTATCCCATCTCCGACAGTCAATGTGTGAGTCCGACAAAGGTTGTTGCCAAGAAAGGGGGATGCAGATTATGAAGAATGAGGATGGCGAAGAGGTGGCGATGAGACTAGTCACAGGATGGCAGTTTTGCATCCACTAACAAGTTCTAAATGCCGCCACATGCAAAGATCACTTTCCTCTATCCTTCATCGATCAGATGCTTGACAGATTGACAGGTTATCCTTACTATTGTTTTCTTGATGGGTATTCTGGTTATAATCAAATCGCAGTGGCCCCGGAGGATCAGCATAAGATGGCTTTCATTTGCCCTTATGGAGTCTTTGTCTACCTGAGGATGCTTTTTGCTGTGTGTAATGCAACTGCTACTTTTCAGCGGTGTATGATGTCTATCTTCCATGATTTTATTGAAAATAATATGGTGGTTTTTATGGATGACTTCTCTGTCTTTGGTAGCTCGTTTGATATTTGCTTGTAGAATTTAGCTACTGTGATGGAGAGGTGTGTTGAAACCAACTTGTGCTTGAACTAGGAGAAGTGCCACTTCATGGTGAAAAAATGAATTGTACTAGGAAACCAAGTGTCCTATGAGGGATTGGAAGTGGACAAGGCCTAGATCGCGGCAATTGAGAAGATGCCGTTGCCACAGAATGTGAAAGGGAGTCCGGAGTTTCCTAGGCCATGCAGGATTCTACAGAAGATTTATTCAGGATTTCTCAAAAATCTCTAAACCCCTTTGTATCTGTTAGAAAAATATTTCTCTTTCGCTTTTGATGTTGATTGTCTGAAGGCCTTCGAGCAGCTGAAGAAGGCATTGGTGACTGCTCCACTTCTTACCTCTCCGGATTAGGATAAGCCCTTCGTGCTCATGTGTGATGCTAGTGCTTTTGCAGTTGGAGCGGTTCTAGGGCAGCTGAAGGGGAAGCTCTTCCATGTCACTATGCCAGCAATGCCCAATGCAACTACACCACCACGGAGAAGGAGATGCTAGTTGTTGTTTATGCCTTCGATAAATTTCGGTCCTACTTGATATGGTCAAAAACCATTGTTTATACTGACCATGATGCTATTAGATTTTTATTTGCTAATTAGGATGCAAAGCCCAGGTTGATCAAATGGATCCTGTTGCTTCATGAGTTCGACTTGGAGATCAAGGATAAGAAGGGCTGTGAGAATGTGATAGTTGGCAACCTTTCCAGGTTGGAGTATCAGGTTGAGGGGGATGATCAGAAGATTAGAATCCAAGAATCTTTCCCAGATGAACAGGTCTATGCATGCAAGGATAGAGATTTCAAGGAGTACTATGCCAACAAGACTTCATGGTATGCTGATATTATCAAATTGGCCCCGGCAACGGCGCTAAACTCCAATGTTCAATGTAAAATAATGCATAAAGATCCCTATTTTATTTGTAAGTCAATTAATAATAAATAAACTAATAATTAGATTAATCTGAAAAATTTCTCATCCACTTATAAAAGTTACCATAATTTCACCCAAATCCTATAGACAGGATACAATTCACCTTTTTCATAGCACTATCTCATAGACAAGACAGAACTACAATGTTTCCTCATCTCATAGACCAAGAAGAAAAACAACAGGCTCAAAGGGGTTAATCTAGTGATAAAATATAACAAGGGACAGTGTTTAGGATAATTGGCTAACAAAGATGGCCTAAGATCATTTTCTATCATTGTGCACACTATGCAGCCTCAAAACAGAACAAAAGCAAGTTCTAGAGAAACGAAAACATACATGCGAATCTCTCATGAACAAATAAAGGCTCAAATCTCACTTGGGTTCAAAAAATTCTTCCTTAGTCAATTTCAATCCACTCAAACATCATGCAAGTGTAAGTTTCAATTAGACCCTATCATGCGGTATTCTACATTCATAGGCAAATCAACCACAATCGAAATCAACTCAACTAATCAAAGATCGATTCCAAACATTGCATATAATGCTAGAGGGTTCAATTACTTAAAGATTTTCCTCACATACTATCTATATTTTTTTTTTATTTGCAAAAATTAAACACACCAAATCAAATAATGCAATAAAAAAATTAAAGCAAGTAAAGGGATAGAAAGTTCGAATTTCTTGTCCACATCCCCCCAAACTTATTTCGAACTCGGAGAGTAAGAAAAAGTTTGAAAATCAGACAAGAAACAGAACTGTACCGGACTGTCGATCTCAGACATCGACGTTTTTATCCACCCGAGAAAGTCAGAGCTGCGCGACGAAGATTTGGGGCTGCTAGCACTCTGCATCGATCGACAGAGAGCCTGTCGATCGACACAGAGCCTTCTGTCGACTGCTGTGTCTGTCGAACTAAGAGTTCTCCGTGCGCCATGCCTCTGTGTCGATCGACAACCGGTCTGTCGATCGAAACAGAGGCAATTCCTCCAAAAAAAAAATTTTTTTTTTTTTTCAAAATAAAAAAAAACAACTACGAAAATTGATTGGAATTGAAATAAAAACAAATAACATTTGGGTTACCTCCCAACAAGTGCTTTAGTTAACGTCGTAGCTCGACGATACCTGTTTTCAGCACCAGGGCGGGCTAGTTCGCACTCGCCTCCCATGAGAATCCACCATATAGACCCACCGATCTTGGATGACAACAGTGAGCTCGGGAAGAGACGGTGTAATTGACAATTTTGCCGACTCGTTCCCTCGCTCCCATCTTTGAGCGGCTTGGTCTTCTTTGAATTCCTCACTTGCTTCTTCTTCTTCTTCCTCAGCTGCTTCCTCTCGAAATGTGATTCTGAAGCGTTCGGATTGTTGCCGGCTTGTGTCAAGCTTGAATGTGATTCTTTCCTCATTTGCTCGAAGCGTGATCTCCCCACCATGGCAATCAATCAGCGCAGCACTAGTGTCTAGGAATTCCCTTCCCAAGATGAGGGGTGTACTGCCATCTTCCTTCATATCCAAGACTACAAAATCTGCAGGGAAAATTAGATGACCCACACGAATGAGAACATCCTCAATTATACCTTTCGGGCGAGACACAGATCGGTCTACCATCTGCAAAGTAATTGTAGTCGGCCTCAACTCTCCAATCTTGAGGCGCTGGAAGATAGAGAAGGGCATTAGGTTGATGCTGGAACCAGTGTCGCACAGCACCTTCTCGAACTTGAATCCCCCGATCTCAATTGGAATGGTAAAGCATCCTGGATCACTTCGTTTGACTGGAAGTTTCTTCTGTAGGACCATGCTGCACTGCTCATGAAGCTTCACGGTTGCATTCTCCACAAAGTGTTTCTTCGAGCTCATCAGCTTCCGGAGATATTTCATGTAACCTGGAATTTCAGAAAGTGCTTCAATTAGTGGAATATTAATGCTTACCTTCTTCAAGTTCTCAACAAAGCGAGAGAACTTGGAATCCTCTTTCTGCTAGGCGAATCTCTGAGGAAAAGGCATCGGAGGTGGTCTGGCAGCATTGGAAGTGGAAGAATGATGCTGCAGCTGTGGATATGTCGACTGGCCTTTGTTCTGGTCTGCCTGTCGATCGACAGGGGGTGTGTCGATCGACACACCCTCTGCAGTTCTGTCGATCTCCTCATCTGAATCTGTGTCGACTGCCTCTTCTGGGTCTCTATGTCGATCGACAGGAATCCTGTCGATCGAAATAGAGGCCGGCTCTGCTGGGTCTGCTAATTTTCTCCCCCCAAACTTGCTTTGGGGCATGCTCGGACCTTTGTAGCTCTTTCCGGACCTCAGCCTCACAGCTTTGCAATCTTTCCGGTTCTTGGGATTTGCCTCGGTGGTGCTGGGCAGCTTTCCTGGAGTATGTTGTATTCCGATGGTGGTAGCAATTTGGCTCATTTGAGTTTCAAGGATCATGGCGTGCTTGTCAAACATGTCCATCTTGGAGTGGACTCCTTCCACTTCTTTCTCAATTTTCCCCATTCTGTGGTCCGAAGCCTTGATGAAATTCTTCAGCACTTTGTCGAGGCTATCCTTCTTCTTCTCCACAATCTCTCCATTTTGCACCTCGAAATCTGGAGGTGGTTGTTCGGCAGCTTCAGGCTGAGAGTAGGAGAAGCCTGGATGAGGTCTAGGATGGTAGTGTTGGTATCCCCCTTGCCGGTACTGATTCTGGTAGCCACCACGATTCATGTAGTTCACGTCAGCGATAGGGTCAACCTGTGCAACAGAAACAGAAACAGAAGTAGTTAGCTTTTCAACTTCCCCCTTTAGCTTCTCTACCTCTTTCTTCAGTGCATCATCCTCCTTTGCCTCGACAGCTCGGATCTGTGGCCTCCTTGGATTCCCCCATTGTTGATCATGTAGGGACATCTTTTTGAACAGCTTCAGAGCCTTTTCTGGTGACTTGCTCATCAATGAACCTCCAGCTGCATAGTCCACCGACTTCTGGCTTTCCTCGGTCAATCCTCTATAGAAGATATGAGCCTGCTCCTCAGTATCAACTCCATGGCCTGGGCAGCTCCTCAACAACTCATTCCACCTTCTCAAAACTTCGAACATAGACTCATCCATTCTCTGGTGGAACTGCAAGATCTCCATCTTTTTCTGAATAATCACTGATGGTGGGAAGAATGCGCCGAGGAACTCTGTTCGGAGATCATCCCATGTCTGAATGTTGGTGCAGTCCAAAGCGGTGAACCATGTTCGCGCCTGATCCCTAAGTGAGAAGGGGAACAGACGAAGCCGGATCACATCCTGAGAGACTCCATTCTGCTTGATGGTATCACACACCTCCACGAACATCCTGAGGTGGGTGTACGGATCCTCCACTGCTCGGCCCCCAAATTGGTTCTGCTGAACCGTCTGAATCAAGCCGGTCTTGAGTTCAAAGTTATTGGCGGCGATGCCAATAACAAATCCCTCATTCCCGGGCTGTGGTCTGTACTTCTTGGCCATTGCATTGGGGTCCTCATCGTCGGAATCGTCTGGGCGGCGCCTTTCTCTCTCTCTTCTTTCGGCCTCACGCCTGTCAGCTTCCCTTTTTGCCATGAGCTGCTTGATGATGTCCTTCATCTCAGTGACTTCTTGGACAAGTAATGTGGCACTCTCTTGAGTGATGAGCTGTGTGTCAGGATCCTCCAAAGGTGGCATATCATCCATGACTGTGCTTGTGCTTTGTTTTTCCTTGCTTTTTCTCTTCCGGACAGTAGCCTCGATTTCTGGATCAAAAATCTCGAGTGGCTTACCTTGGGCTCTTGTGTTCATAAACCTGCAACCAAAACAGCAAAAACTTGAAAATCAGAAGCAGTGTCGATCGACAGAGGGCCTGTCGATCGACACAAAGGTTCCTGCTTCTGTTTTGGTCGATAGTAAGTCTGTCGGTCGAAACAGAGGCCAAAAACTGGAAAAAAAATTGAACAGGGAAAACACGAAAATCAAACACCAAAAACCAAAATCAACAAACCAAAAACGAAATTAAAATAAAATTACAGCCTCAATCCATCAGAACTAAAAATAAACTAATAGTTAGATTAATCTGACAATTCCCCGGCAACGGCGCCAATTTGATAACTGCTTTAAAGCGGTTAAGCAAATAATATTTTTACACCCAAGGGTGGTCGATCCCACAGGGAATGTGCAATGAAAAATCCAAAGTACTAGTCATAGTTTTTAGAACATAGATGTTTGAGGAAATTGGAAAACTGGGGTTTTGTTTTGGAAATTAAAGATAACAATTGCAGAAAATAAAGGGGTTTTAAAACAATTAAAGAGAGCACAGATCCTAGGGCAGATAATCTAATCATCAACATGCAATATCAATCAACTCAGCAATGGGGAAAACATAGATTTTTGTGAATTAAATTCCTTGGTCAGGCAATTAAATCCTAGATTATTAATTAGTGACTATCTCCTCTCGGTCTCAAGAACACCAAATTAATTAATCTCAATAATTATCTAATTAATTCCTATGCAAGTTTCTTCCTTTTGAGACAGAAAACAAACACAATTAATTCTCTCTTCCTGTTAATAATTTTCATCTCTCGATCCATCAATTATTAACTATAAACCTAGATCTCAATTCACCTCTCGGTCCTTCTTTTAATCTAGATTATTAAATTAAATCAGAGAATTAATCCATGCTATATGAGTTGATATCAATTAAACATGCATCAGAAAATAAATCATAACCCTAGAACCTATTTAGGGTTCTAGCCACAAAACATGACTAGAAATAAAGCAAACATATTATTAAATGACTTACAATAAAATAGGAACCTTGAATGTCTTGTAAAACTCCAATGTATTCAGCAAAAAATAGAGAAAAGAAGATTAAAGATTTAAAAGATATAATTTCGTGCCTAAAGTTCTAATTTATAGAGGGGGAAAAAGACCTAATTTGGGTATTGGGTCAAAATAGCAAAAACTGCCAAAACAGGCCCAAAATAGCTTTTTCGGGCTTCTGTGTCGACCGACAGGCAGGCTGTCGATCGACACAATCATCCGGTCAAAATCCGGGCTGAAATTTGTGTCGAATCTTGAAATTTGGTTTCTGTGTCGACCTACACAAATCCTGTCGCTCGACACAGAAACATCTGTCTGCGCAGTCTCACGGTTTTGGCCATAACTTCCTCTCCCAAACTCCGATTGACCCGATTCCAGTTGTGTTGGAAAGATAATTCAAAGATCTTTCTATCAATGTGCTCCATTAGCTCAGATTCCATCTATGGAAGAAGTCGTGACTGTTCCTTTGAACATCATCTGCTTTCGGTACGGGTTTTCAATGAATTTGGCCTAAAACCTGCAAAATTCACCCATCAAAGGCATAACACCCTCTAAAGTGGACTCATGCACAGAAATAAGTAAAAACATAACATAAAACACTTGAAACAACGGAGAAAAATATAGATAAGTGAGTATAATTATGAGCTTATCAGCTGACTACGCCAACTACTTGGTGAGTGGAGTTCCCCCTCCAGAGTCTACCCCACAAGAAAGGAAGAGGTGCCTGAAGGAATTGCAATTCTACTATTGGGAGGATCCTTATCTCTGGTGTCAATGTGCTGATTCCATTATCCACCGGTGTGTTCCTTAGACCGACTTTTTTTCAGATTATTGAGGCATGCCACTCCTCTCCCAGTGGTGGTCACTTTGCTGCCAATTGGACCGCATTCAAGGTCCTTTCTAGTGGTTTCTACTGGCCGACTATCCATGGAGACTGCAAAGCTTATGTGTCCAAGTGTGACAGATGCCAGAGGATGGGCAACATTTCGAAGAAGGATGAGATGCCCACTGCCCCAGTGATTGAGGTCGAGATTTTTGATGGGTGGGGGATAGACTTCATGGGACCCTTCCCACCTCCAGGAGGTTACTTAGAGATTGGCAACATCGAATAGGGGAGAAAATAATCAAAACTAGATGATATAGTTACAGAGGTCCATCTTGGATTGGTTCCTACCACAACATGAGGACCCGAGATTCAGAGTTGGCATCAATGCCAACAACTTCGTGTTGAAGAAATGCTTGATTTAGATGGTTTGATATAACCAGTTTGTGGGGAAGGCAATAGAAGACCTGTATGCACATCTTAGTAAGTTCATTGAGGTGTGCGATACAGTCAAGCAGAACGGAGTGCCCCAGGATACTATCTTGATGAGGTTGTTTTCTTTTTCACTCAAGGATGGGGCCTGGTCTTGGTTTGCCAGCTTGGACAGGAGTAGAATTAGCACTTGGGAGGAATTGCGAGCGAAATTCTTAACCAATTACTTCCCTCTCAATGTCATTCTCAAGTGGAAATCTGACGTTACCCACTTCAGCTAGATGTATGATGAGACCTTGTACGAGGCCTGAAAGAGGGTACAAGGAGCTGTTGAGGATGTTCCCAGGCCATGGGATTGACTTGGAGATGCAGGTTTGCCACTTCTACGATGGACTAACCCCTCACATGGAAGAATTAGTGGATGCTTCAACTGGAGAGATTCTTATGACGAAGAGTGTCGAAGAAGGAATGAGACTCTTTGTAGGCATGGCCATGAACAATCATCAGTGGCCTACTGAAAGATAGAACGCAGTCAAAGTTGTAGCAGCTACCCCAGAATTTGATGTGGTAGCAGAAGTCAAGAAGCTCATAGAAGAATTTGAGAAGATGGAAACCGAAAGGACCGCAGCTGCAGTAGTGTCAGAACCGAGCATGGTCATTGTACCGATGGAGGCTGATTATATTTATCAAGGGATTAGTTTGAGTGGTTTCGGTACAACTGATGTGAACTAACTTAGCAAAGGTTACCAGAAAAATTTATGTGCTGTAATCAAGGAAATTAAGGTTACAATTATAACAACACTCAGAACCACCCTGGATTCTCTTATGCAAATTCGTATGTAGCTGAAAATCACCCACCGGGATTCAATGTTTGTAGAGGGGGAGAAATTGTGGAGAAGAAGAAATCAATGTTAGAAGAAACTCTTGACAAGTTCAACAAAAACTCTGACAACAGGTTTGGCAAGGTGGAGAATGAGGTGTAAGGAATGGTGACTCATATGCAGCACTTGACGAAGCACCTTCAAATGTTTATTACACAGTGGAGTCGGATTGCCACTACTTTGAGTAATCAGCACAAGCTCGGTCAGCTTCCGAGCAGAACAAAAGTCAATCCAAACAAGGCAAAATAGGTTAATGAAATTTCTATGAGGTTTGGGACAAGGTACGAAGGTCCAAGCATGCCCAAGGATGAGTTTGGGTGAATTGAAGAGGAGAATTTTGCTAAAGATGTCTCTATTTCGACCGACACATAGGGTCTATGTGGGAAGATGTCGAGCGATGCAGCAGGCACATCGACACAAGGGATTTTAACAAAAGCTTCCACGTCGATTGACACGAAGATTAAGCAGCAGCGACTGACCTACAGCCGCTTTGGTTGAAAAAGAAGGAGAATGTGGTCGAGAAATAGAAAGAAAAGCTAAACCCACACTCCCGATGTCTTCACTCAGAGATTCACCAAGAAGAAAGAGGAGTCCAAGTTCTCCTTATTTGTGTAAAATCTCAATAAAGTCAACATCAACATTCCCTTTATTGTAGCTCTATGATAAATAACGGAGTACATGAAATTCTTAAGAAAGTTGATGAGATAGAAGAAGCCGGTGATGGATCATGAAACACTGAAAATACAAGAGCAGTGTAGCCTTCTGCTGCAAAAGCATGTGCCAGTCAAGAGGTCTGATCGTATGTATTTTTCTATTCTCATCGAGATTAGGGGAAGGAGCTCCAGCATGTCCTCTGTGATACAGGAGCAAGAATCAATTTAATGTTGTTTACAATCTATAAGAAGCTAAAGATACAAGAAATGAGGCCAACCACAATCACTCTTCAGATGGCTCCCGCCCAAAAGGAATAGTGGGACGATGTCTTGATTTGTGTCGGCCACTTGATCTTCCCTACCGACTTTGTAATCTTGGAGATGAAAGAAGACCACTACAGGCCTTTGATTCTCGGTCGAGAATTTTTGGACACTAGTGGAGCTTTGATCTACTACAGTCGTAGAGAGATCACCTTGAGGTGGAATCATGAGACAAACACCTTTGCGGTTGACCCAAGCAAGAAGGAAGCAGAGTGCACCTCAGCGAAGAATCTGAAGATGATGAAGCGCTTGAGCTTGAATGGGAGCAAGGGAAGGAGATGGCGAAATTATCAATTATACCATATCTTTTCGAGCTCACTACAGTCATTAGAGATGATAAGGTTTATATGATAGATGCAAGGGGCCGACAACTCTAGACCCGACCACCTTGGTGATGAGAAATATCATCGAGCCACGATAATAAACAAGGCACTGGATGGGAGATAACCCATTATTTTATTGCACTCTTTTGAATTTTCCCTTTATTTTCATTTTTATTATTTTTTCAAAAAAAAAAAAGAAAAAAAGAAAAATCAAATTTTTGTGTTCTCTATTTCGATCGACACATCTGGAGTCGATCGACACAGAGAAGCCGACGTGGGCACACTGATTAAACCATCCTAAGCCTCTAATACTGTCACAAGAGTTCTTGAACTGCACCGATTAAGCTAATTAAGAACAATAGGACTAACTAGCCTCACGGATTTCTTAAGACATAGTCCTATTCCATAAAAGCTGTTATCCTATTTTCCTCAAAAAACTTATTTTTGGCCAACAATAGATTTTGCCAATGGTACCATCACACTTCCTTTACTATCATGAATTATAGCTCCGACTCCATACTCTGTCATTTACTCATTATAACAAGCATCTAAGTCAATCCTAAACATACTAAACTTGAGATACAAAATCTAAACACTCTCAGCAAGTCGTGGAAGTGACTGACCCCATCCACCACCAATAGCGTTGTATACTTGAAGGCAAAAACTTGCTTTAGGCAAGCTTAAATGGTTTAGGCGGGTTTTATCCTACCCAAATGGGTTCATCCATCCCAAATAGAATTTATTAATCCCAATTAAGGTATATTAAATGAGTTTGGATAGGGTTAATAGATAAAACCCGCCTAAACCATTTAGGCCTACCTAACCTAAGACCTTCCCATACTTGAATAATATCATAAACATTGTTGGGATTATCAGTGTTGCATTCATTATGCGACAAGGAAGTATCTGGAAGAAACTAGAAGAAAAGATAGAAATATTACAAAAGAGACGTATAGTTAGAATAAATCTACTTAATATTTGTTCTAAAATATTAGGTGATAGTTAGCACAAACCAACTTTTAATTTATGTTTCTTTCATGGATTATTGAACTTTTCGTCTACTTAAATAATTAATCTCAATTGTTAAATTATAATTAGTGCATTCCAATAAATGTCAATTCAAAATTGTGAAGACATCGAATGAGGGCCTTGAGAGACAAGGATATTTTTGGCATTTTGTGTATTGTCCAAATCTTTAAATAAGTTTTCCTTTTGTACTGTCTCACAATATTTAAGTATAAATTGCAAATCATGTCTGCATAAAAAAAATAAAACAACTAATTAATCTGTTAGTTTCTTATAATATTGCGCATTATTGCTAGCTCCTTTAAATAATGTAATGCCACATCATAACAGTTGGTGTTTGTATTTTTCCATCACAAAATAAATTGTAGATTCTATAAACAATAAAAATTATAGGGATAAGGATCCTTCAAACTTTTGATTGTTTCAATTTAAACATTCACCTTTTAAAATTGACTCAATTTAAAATTGTATATAACTCATTAATTTTCTTTGAAATACACCATTTACATAAACTTCTTTTATATTTAATTTAGCACTTCACACATAACCTGCTCATTCCGAAAATAAATGTCAATTTAGGTGTTCCTAACATCGGAGCATTGTGATTAAAATACTGGTCACAAATTTAAGAATTGGAAGGAACACGCCCTTGCAATGGGAGTAGCATATTCTTATTGTTTTGTTCTCCCATCTGTCCCGAAATAATTGTCTTGTTTTCCTTTTTTGTCTGTCCCAAACAATTGTCCTCTTTCCTAAACATGAAAGTTAATACACACTCACTAATAAAATACTAATTTCCTCTATCTCTACTCGCATTGGTATCTGTGTTATTTCCAAATCAGACAATTGTTTTGGAACGGAGGTAGTAATATATTTCGAACCCATAAAATCTTTTAAGTTTTTTATAATATTGCGCAGTATTGCTAGCTTGTTTAAATAATGTAATGCAACATCGTAACAGTCGGCATTTGTATTTTTTCATCATATAATAAATTGTACTCCCTCCGTCTCTTTAGAGTAGTCTCTTTTCTTTTCGGCACGGAGATTAAGAGTTGTGAGTGTAGTGGAATTAATATTTTATTGGTGAGTGTGAAAAAGTTTGCCATTTTAGGAAAGTGGGACTAATTTATGGGACAAACAAAAATGGGAAATGAGACTACTTCAACGAGACAGAGGGAGTAGATTCTATACGCAATAAAAAAGATAGGGATAAGGATCATTCAAACTTCCGACTGTTCATTCTTGAGCCTTTAAAATTGTATATAACTCATTAATTTACTTTGAAATACACCATTTATATAAACTTCCTTTTTTTCATTTATTTTAGCACTTCACAGATAACCTGCATATTCAGAAAGTAAATGTGGATGTTGCCTACATTGTATATAATCAATTGGTTACAATTTTGAAAACAGGAAGGAATACACCCTTGCAATTATCGTAGCATTCTTATTGTTTCATAAAATATTTTGAACCCATAAAATCTTCATTGCATATTTCTTCACCAACAGCCCGGAGTAGGGACACAATCAACCATTTTTATAAGGGAAGGTCTCAGCCTCTCAGGTTAGGCGGCCTGAACGATTTAGGCGGGTTTTATCCATTAACCCCAGCCCAAACCCATATAATATACCCTAATTGGGATTAATAAACCCTATTTGAGATGGGTGAACCCATTTGAGTACGATAAAATCCGCTTAAACCATTTAGGCTTGCTTAACGCAAGTTTTTGCCTTTTTGTAATATGAAAAAATATCATATAGTCGTTGCTGAATTAGTATGTAGTGAATGGTAGGTATTCTATTTCTTACACTTCCAAGTTCTCTCTCTCTATACTCAGATCCCTTAGCATTCTAACAATGGCAGACGCTGTGGTTAGAGCTGCAGTTGAAGTTCTGGTGAAAAATCTGATCGCACTTTCCGTGGAAGAGATCGGCCTCATCAGGAATATCAGCACGGACTTGGACAAGCTGAAGGACTCTGTCGTCACGATTCAGAAGTTCTTGGAAGATGCAGGGGCTAAAGAAGTCACCAACGAGTCCGTCACCCGCTGGCTGATGAAGCTCCAAGCTGTGGTTTTTGAAGCCGATGAGGTTTTCGATACACTCAACTATGAAGTCCTTCGAAAAAAAGTGCAGAGACGCAAAAAAACGAAGAAAAAGGTTAGATGCTTCTTCCCCAACTCTAAATCTTTCGCTTTCCGTTACAAGATGGCTCGAAAAATCAAGGAGATCAACGCTGAACTGAAATCAATTAATGATGAGGCAACGAGGTTGGGCCTTCAGATGATGCATGCTGCAGCTGGAGCTGGAGCAGAATCGCCAGCATACATGGAAACTAATTCGTTGACTGTGCATCAGATTTTTGTCGGGAGAGAGAATGATGAGATGAAGATCGCGGAGATGGTGAGTGGAGGCCAGAATGAGCAAGCAATCTATGTCCTTCCCATTGTTGCGATGGGCGGATTGGGGAAGACGACACTGGCTAGGAAAGTATACAACAATGACACCATAATTTCTCATTTTGAGCATCGGATTTGGGTGTATGCTTCTAAGAATTTTGTTCCGGAGATGGTTTGCAATAATATTTTGTCATCACTGACAGGAGAAGACATTGGTGGAAGTGCAGAAGTTGTTTTGAGAAAGATTCGAGAAAGAATTGGAAATAAAAGATATTTGCTTGTGTTGGATGATGTTTGGAATGAAAATGAACAAAAGTGGGACAAGTTTATCGCTTCTTTGGAAGGAATTAGTACAATTAAAGGAAATGTAGTCGTCGTTACTACAAGAAAAAGAAGTGTTGCATCAATTGTTAAAACAAGTGATGTCCATGAGATTCTTGTCTGAGGAGGATTGTTGGCTCATAATCAAAGCAAAAGCTTTTGGAGGAGAACACATTCCCACAAATTTTGAGTCAATAGGAAAACAAATTGCGCAAAGATGTGGAGGTTTGCCATTAGCGGCCAACGTTGTAGGGAGCTTGTTACATGGCAAATCAGAGGAAGAATGGGTCTCAATTGAAAAGAATTGGCTTTCAGATGTTGGAGGGGATGGTGATACTGTTTCAAAGATACTCAAGCTAAGCATTGATAATTTGTCATCACCATTGTTGAAGAAATGCTTTGTATATTTTTCTATTATCCCTAAAGGTTGGTGGATGGAAAAGGATGAGGCGATTCATCTCTGGATGGCAGAAGGATTTCTTCAAAACGATCAAGAAAAAGATATGGAGATTGTTGGGAACACGGTGTTTAATGTTCTTCTGCACAGCTCCTTATTGCAAGTTGAGACGCGTGATTTATATGAAAATGTAACAGGTTATGGCTTGCATGACCTCCTGCATGATTTAGCTTCTTCTATTGTGAATTCAAGATTTCCAGTGAAATACGTATGCAGACATTTTGTGGATGAATCATCTCCTATTTCTATAGAACAAGCAAAATGTTTGCGTGGATTATTCTTAAGTGATAAGATCTCCCCCATTGTGTTCTCAAACATGAAATGCCTTCATGTTTTGATTCTGAATGATCGTGAAATGGAAGAGTTGCCAAATGAGATCGGAAAGCTTAAGAGTTTGAGACTTCTCGACATTTCAAACACAAAGATAGAATACATACCGAACTCCATTGGTGATCTGTATCACCTTCAGACGTTGAGAGCAACTATAAAATAAGGCGGGACAAGTTATTTTAAGATGCTCCCGCATACATTTAAATTTCTGATTAGCCTGAGACATCTTTATATTCTTAATATAAAGTTGCCGGCTGAAATTGGAAAACTGAGTTCTCTCCAAACTCTGCCGTACTTCCAAGTGGGCGACGAAATAGGTTGTGGAATTATGGAGCTTGGGTGCTTGGAGAATCTTAAAGGGGAAATAGAGATTCATAATCTTGAAAAAGTTCGTGATAAAGAAGATGCAAAAAGTGCAAAGTTATCTCATAAGAAAAACATTTCCAAGCTTAAGCTTGTTTGGAATGAATCCCAAGAAGGTGTGGGCGAGGCTAGTAATGAGAATGTGTTGGAAGGTCCACAGCCTCACAGGAATTTGAAGAGCTTAGAGATTAATGGATTTAAAGGCCAAAGTTTTCCATTATGGACTTTGCAAATGTCAGTTACACAAGATCTTGAAGATCGTTGGATAAGACTTGATAATTTTCTTGAAGTAAAACTTTCAGACTATAAAGAATGTGAAGAAATCCCTATTTTGGGGCACTTGCAGCGTCTCAAGTCTCTTTCTTTGCACAATCTTTCGAATGTGAAATGTATTGGTTCTTCGTTCTACGGCATGAAAGAGAACGAGGTTAATAACAAGATTGTCGTGTTTCCAGCTCTTGAAAAGCTCGAGCTGATTGGCATGGAAAACCTAACAGCATGGACAGAAGTAGAATTGTCGAGTTCATTAGGGACCGAGCCACATGAAGTATTGGTGTTCCAGCATCTTGAAAATTTGCAGATAACCAATTGCAGGCAGTTGAAGAGTGCTCCTAGTCATTTCCCATGCCTAAAAGAGTTGAAGATTGACAACATGGAAAGCTGTCAACCTTTGGAAAACATATGTGGATCCAAGTTAACCACACTTCGGAAACTTGTAATATCCAAAGTGGATGGGGTGGTGTGTCTCCCACAGGGGTTGTTCATTAACAATCGAGATTTGTTAGAGTTGAAGATAAACTCTTGCAACAACTTACTATCTCTAGTTCCCTACTTGGGAGGTGGTAGATCTTCTCTCACAAAGTTGTTGATAGACAGTTGTTCTAGTTTCAATGAGTTGCCGGAGGATCTACACAGCCTCCACGCCCTGAACGAATTGAGTATTTGGAGATGCCGAAATTTGATGTCAATACCATATCCATGTGACATTCATTTATCATCACAAGGCTTCACTTCCCTACAAAAACTGGATTTTTTCGGATGCAGTAGGCTGACCAATTTGCCATGCGAGATGCTAGAGTCGTGCGCCAAGTCACTCACATGGCTGAGGCTATCTGGATTAAGGAAACTATCACATTTGCCGCAAGTCATGAGCATTCTACAGAAAATGCCTCATCTCGCATTATTGGGTATTGAAAAAGTTCCAAAAGTGAGTGATGTTGTTGAAGAGATTGGCTCCCTTCGTAGCCTGCAAGAATTATATGTTGAGGATTATGGTTGCTCGATCGTACGTACATGGCGTTGGATGAAGATGATGCTGGAGTGGATTTATTTTTATTTCTGCTTTCTTCGTTTACTTAGTTTAATAAAGGCATGAGAACGTTTCTTCGTTTTTACGTTTTAAATTTGTTAAACTCCACGTGCCTTACATGTGACGTGAGAGGTTTAGGTTTTTCGTCTTTGTTCCCTTTATATATATTCAGCTGTACTGGTGTGAGCAAGTGGAGAATGGTTAGATAAAAAATTTTGCATTGTTATTTTTCTGTTTCGTTGTTACTTCAACATGGTATCTAGCGCCAGGTTGCGACCTTGATTTATGGGTAGAAATCGCAAACGAAAGCAGGAACAGAAAGAGTCATGGCAACATTTATTTTCTGAGGAGCAGGGTGATTCCTCTAAAGGTGGCGATCATCTTTCTGAAGATAATCCTTTCTCTTCGACTGCGGATATCGGCGGTGACAATCCCATGGCAAATCCGCCGGACCCAAAGGGGATTCAGGATATTCTCTCTATCCAACCAACGAATCAAACCAATTTACAGCTCGTCTCCATTGTTTTAACGGGTAATAATTTCTTTACCTGGAGCCGATTGATCAAGCGGGCTTTAAGTGGTCGAAACAAACTCCCTTTCATTGATGGTAGTTTTCCTGAACCTCCTAAGAATTCTTCCATTTACAATGCTTTTCATTGATGGTAGTTTTCCTGAACCTCCTAAGAATTCTTCCATTTACAATGCTTGGATTAAAGCTGATTATATGGTGTATACATGGATTATGAACTCTGTATCAAAGGATCTAGCTCCTGGGTTTCAATATATAGATAATGCTGCTCGGTTGTGGTTGGAAATCGAATCTCGTTTTGATAGATGCAGTGGGCCTAAATTGTTCCAGTTAGAACGTGAGTTAGCAAATTGTGTTCAAGGATCTCAAAGTGTCATTAACTATTTCAATTCACTTAACACTTTGTGCGATGAAATTAATCTTATCTCAGCACAATTTGAACATGTATGTACATGTGGTGCTATGAGTAAACTAGAAGACAAGAAGAAAACTATGAAGTTTTTGATGGGGCTTAATGATTCTTTTGATTCGGTTAGAAGTCAAATTCTGTTGTTGGATCCTATGCCTACAGTGAATAAAGTGTATTCTATGATTTTACAAGATGAAGATCAAAAACTTGTTGCCTCTCAACAAACTATACCGGCTGAAATGGCCTTATACACCTCAAATAGACCACCACAGAGTTCTAACAGAGTGAGAAAACCAACTGTACCCGTCAAGCATTGGCTTAGCAAAGAGGACAGGAAGAAATTGAGGTGTAACCATTGTGGTGGAACAGGGCATGAGGCAAAAGAATGTTTTAAGTTGCATGGCTACCCAGACTGGTATAAAGGACCTCGGCCCCGACAAGAATCTGGACAAGTTTTCCATGTTGCACATAGGGAGGATGCATCCCCTGTTGCTGAGTCCTCTATGGATTCTCCTCTGGATATGGATAAGTTGATAGAGGAGAAGATTACTAGATGTCTGCAGAGGCTTAAAGTGGATGAAGATAAGGTGAATATGCTTATTCAAGATAGTGTGGCTGAGACTCCTTTTAGTAATTTTGATGACCATTACATATTTGGTGTCTCGGATGTTGCACATAACAATCAATGGATTCTGGACTCAGGTGCTAGTGTTCATATATGTAGTGATGCTACTGTTATGCATGATATAAAATCTCTGGATATTCTACATCGGATTCACCTCCCAGATGGCAGCACTACATGGATTCATTCAGCAGGAAAAGTGAAATTATTTGACCATCTTTGTCTTACAAATGTTCTTCTTGCTCCATCTTTTACACACAACCTCATCTCTATTGCTCAACTCATAGCTGGCATGTATGTGAAATGCATCTTTCATGATAACCACTGCCTCATTCAAAGTAAGAGAAATGATCATATTGTGGGAATAGGTCGACTCCAAGGGAAGATTTATGTGCTATCTTCTTCATTACCTATGCCTGTCAATGCTGTTCGTGTTTCTAAAAGGTTGTCTGCCTTGGATTGGCACATTTTGCTTGCGCATGCCTCACTCACTACTATGAAACACCTGCCCGATATTCAACAATTGTGCACCTCTGATGTTAATGACAATATCACAGCTTGTGAGGTATGTCATCAAGCAAAGCAACCGAGAAATGCTTTTCCTTTACAAGGCAATAAATCAGACACGGCATTTGAACTCATTCACATGGATTTGTGGGGTCCCTACAAGGCTTCTTCTCTCACTAACACTGCTTATATGCTTACTTTGGTTGAAGATTATAGTCGGTGTAAATGGATTTTTCTCTTGCACTCTAAGAATCAGGTGCCGGACTTGGTTCTTGGTTTTTTGAAAATGATACAAACGCAATTTGGAGTTACAGTCAAGAAAGTGAGGAGTGATAATGGTTCAGAGTTTATCAATAAAAGAATGTTGAGCATCTTTATTGATCATGGGATTCTTCACCAAACAACTTGCAGCTATACGCCACAACAAAATGGCGTGGTTGAACGAAAACATCGGTCTCTTTTGCAGATTGCCCGTGCACTCATGTTTCAGAGTAAGCTACCACAAAAATTTTGGCCCTATTCTCTGCTTCACGCCACTTGGTTACTGAACCGATTACCTGCAGCTCACCTTGATTGGAAGTCTCCCTACACCATTTTGCTGAACAAGGAAGTTGCTTATAAAGATTTTGTTCCTTTTGGCTGCCTCTGCTATGATGAAATTTAGGCTTAAACATTGGAATTGAAAGAGAGAATAGAT
>JAPKLW010000386.1:163911-230650 GCA_026898455.1 Plectranthus barbatus | reverse complement strand
CCTCAGGTGCCCATCAGCAACCTGAGAGGGTCGGTGATGCAAATGACCTTGCTGAGACCTTACACTCAATCTCCCTGAGTGGACCCAGTCACAATCTAGGGGGAATCCCTACTGGCCTTTTTGAAGAAGAAGGCAGTGATGGACCAGCTGGAGAGGATGTTCCAGCTGATGCTGACAACATTGGTGGAAATTCAGACAACCAGTCAGACGGTGATGCTGATGAAGTTGTTCCAACTGGTGAAGGTCCAGCACCAGCTGATGTTGCAGCTCCGACTGGTGGAAATGTGGAAGCACCAGTCGCCAGGACAGAAGAACCTGTTTCCCAGCCGGCACCAGCGGTCGCTGGTCCTCCCAAATGGCTGAGGGATCACCCATCTGATGCTATTCTCGGTGATCCGGAAGGTTCTGTCCAGACCAGGCACGGCAGAGCGCTTTTATCTTGCTTTATCTCTCAGATGGAACCTACGTCCATCAAAGATGCGCTCGAATCTGCCGATTGGATCAATGCCATGCACGAAGAGCTTGCGGAGTTCACTCGCAACAACGTTTGGGACTTGGTAGAGAGACCATCACACCAGTCAGTGATTGGCACCAAGTGGGTTTTCAAGAACAAGCGAGATGAAGATGGCATTGTGGTCCGTAACAAGGCTCGTTTAGTCGCCAAGGGCTATAGACAATGTGAAGGCATCGATTTTGATGAGACCTTTGCACCAGTTGCAAGAATGGAGGCGATACGGCTGTTTTTGGCCTATGCAGCGTATCACAGCTTCACGGTGTTCCAGATGGACGTGAAGAGCGCATTCTTGAATGGCGAGCTAAAGGAGGAGGTTTATGTAGAGCAACCTCCTGGATTTGAGATAGGCACCAAGGTATACAAGCTGAGAAAGGCCCTGTATGGATTGAAACAGGCGCCCAGGGCTTGGTATGAAACGCTGTCACAATTTCTCACCAGCAATGGATTTCGAAAAGGGAAGATCGATCGGACTCTCTTTCTTCTCAAGGATGGTGGTGACATGCTGATGGTGCAGATCTATGTCGATGACATTATTTTCGGGTCGAAGAATATAACTCTTTGTGAGAAGTTTTCTCAACTGATGCAGACCTCATTCCAGATGAGTATGATGGGCAAGTTAACATACTTCCTAGGACTCCAGGTCCAGCAGTCAGCTGATGGTATATTTATCAGCCAGCGGAAGTATACCAAGGATCTAATTCAGAAATATTGCCCAGAGAAGACTAAGTCTCTAAGGATCCCGATGAGTACCAGCTGCCAGATATTTCTTGATGAGCAAGGGGAATCAATTGATCCTACTGTTTACCGAGGAATTATTGGATCACTCCTCTATCTCACTGCCAGCAGACCCGACATTTCTTATTCAGTCGGAGTGTGTGCCAGATTTCAAGCTAATCCTAAGAAGTCACACATGGAAGCTGCTAAACGGATTGTAAAATATCTGAAGGGGACAGAATCTCTTGGAATATGGTATCCCAGAAATGATGAGCTTACGCTTATCGGATATTCAGATTCAGATTTCGCTGGATGCCGTATTGACCGCAAGAGTACCAGTGGTACGTGTCAGTTTCTCGGACACAAGCTGATTAGCTGGTTCAGCAAGAAGCAGCACTCTGTAGCTACTTCTACCACTGAGGCTGAGTATGTTGCCGCTGCCAGTTGCTGTGCTCAAATTATTTGGCTCAAGCAACAACTGGCTGATTATGAAGTGGACACTGGCTGTGTTCCTATTTATTGCGACAACAACAGTGCTATGTGCATCACGAAGAATCCGGTTCATCACTCCAGGACCAAGCACATAGACATTCGACATCACTTCATTCGTGATCATGTCGAGAAGAAGGATGTCAGCGTGGACTACATTCGTACTGAAGATCAACTGGCTGACATCTTCACAAAGCCCCTGCCAGAAGCAAGATTCAAGGAGTTGTGCATCAAACTCGGTCTTATGGAGATTGATGCGAGCCTTAATGATGAGGAAGAATGAGTCCAAGCTCTCATTCTGTTCTTGATCTTCTGGTGAATGCTGATTACGACTGAGTCCAAGCTCTTAGTCGTTTCACATTCCTCGTATGTTGTTTCTCAACAAGTGGTGTCTTTCAACCACAGACGATATCTACTGGCGGACTTTATCCCTAAATTGTCCAAGGAAATGAGTCCCAGCTCTCATTTCATCTTGCCAGTCTTTTATTTTCTGCTGAAGCGAAATTGGGTCCCAGCTGCCACTTTCTAGCAGTGTTGAAGAAATGGATCCACTTCCAATTGCCAGCAGATAACTGGTGGTCATTCCCACGACTGGCGAAAATTGAGTCCAAGCTCTCAATTTGGTTTAGGTCGCCAGTCTGATCATCATGTGATATCAGTCGTAACTGATGAGTTTGCCAGCAGGACGTGCTACCAGCAAGTGGTTGATTTCTCAAGTGGTCTCAGTTGATAACTGATGATGTATATCTACAAGGGAGTATCAGCCGCTAACTGAAGAAATTATCATCAAGTGGAGAAATGGCTCTTCAATAAGTGGTATCAGTTGCTAACTGATGAGTTTGCCAGTAGAATGTATTATAAGCATGTGGTATCAGTTGCCAACTGATGAAGAGGCCAACCAGTTAGGGGGAAGTATGCGACTGGCGTATGCTGGTGATGCCCAGCCAAGCCAGCTGTCGCAGAAATGGCGGGATCATTCGAATCCGATAGCGTATGCGGATCTCCGAATTTAATGCGGCATTTAATGCCACATTTAATGTGCACAGTGGCTGCGCAGTCCGACTTTTGGTTTCCACCAATCGCTGAGCGCCACGTCAGCTACACGGCGCGCCCCACGTCAGCACGACCGCGCACGTCGCACAGGGAAACGGGCCTGCTGATGACCGTCGATTCCCGCTTGCTGAGCGTTGATCCTGGTCGTCTGATCTTGCATGGACTCGAGTATAAATACTCGAGACTCTTCATCGGAAAAACCTTTACGATCTTTCAAGTTTTTCCAGCCCTAATCTCTCCCAATCTCAAGCCTTCCTTAAGTTTTTCTTCAGAGATTATGGCTTCATCTTCACGCCCCCCAACTGATAATCCCCCGGAAGACAACCCACCTTCCACATCTTCATCGTCTGGTGAGCCCAGACTACCAGTTGCCGAGCAGCACATGCCGACGTACACCGGCATTGTGAAGATCGAAGATATAGACTATACTTATCCGTTCGCTCGACTGGTTCAGCTGTACAAGCCGGCGACCAGGACTCAGCTCTCGAACGCGCAAATGAGGGCGGCGCAAGTTCAGAAGGAGAAGATTCTAAACGAGAAACTGGCCAGAAAGGACTATGGGGAGGAGCTGATCGAGATGATCGATCATGAAGGCCTCAGACAGTATCTGACGGCGGCGCCCCAGACTTTCCATCCGCACCTGGTGGCGGAGTTCTACGCACGGGCGGTGATCGCCGACGGCAGACGGTCCTTCACCACTTCGGTGTTTGGACACCTGATCACCGTCTCCCCCGAATACCTCGCCGAGATGTTCGGGCTAAGGAACGAAGGCGAGGATGTGGCTACCTACCTTCAGAACAACACCGTCGAGTTCCAGAAGCGCTGGACACAGTGGAAGAAGGCGGAGGTGACCACCTTCCGGACTGGAATGAGAAAGTCTGAGATGGACGAGTTTTGGCAGATGGTGTGCGACATAGTCGTACGAATGCTGCAGTGCGAAGTGGGGTCGTACGCAGAGCTGAGCATCCGGAAGTTCTCCGTGATGAGTGCCCTTGCTGATGGGATTCAAGGGAACTGGGCCGATTTCCTTTACGGCCGGCTCCTGGAAAACGTCGACAGAAACATCGACGTTCCGACTAAAGGGAGTTTTGCTCATGCCGTATCTTTCGGGCTGAGAGTAAGCCGCCTACTGGAGATGGAGTTGGGTGATGGGGTGGACCAGGGTGAACAATTGGTCAGTTCGGACTTCATCCCTCCGACCAAGGAGCAAGCCAAACTCCCCCGCCCAGACTACAAGAAGCCCAGGAGGCTGAAGGGGAAGACCTCAGTGAACCCTTCTGAGGGTGTTTCTGAGGATGATGAGGTGGATGAGGGCGAGCAACTGCCAGTTATGGCTCGCCCGCTGACTGAAGAAGAAAGGGTTACGCTCAAGCGCCAGCGAGAGACTGAGCATCTCTTCGCCCAGCTGGGAGATGCAGTGGAAGCAGCCACTGGCATCCATCCCCGGGACATCCGCATCGTCCCTACTGACGAGCCATCCCAGAAAAAGTCCAAGAAGACCTCCCGCAAGAAGCCTAAGACTTCTCAGCATCAGCAGCCGCATCAGGCACTGGTTCTTGGTCCCGCTCCAAGGAACATACTGGGACAGACCCAGGAGGAGCAGCTGGAGATTATGACCCGGAAGAGGAAGAGGGTCCAAACCAGAGCTCAGCTGGTGATGGAGCAGGCTAAGAAGGAGAGAAGTGCCTCCATTGTCAGGAGGAAGCAAGCCAAGGCAAGGCTGAAGGCCTTGGCAGCCCAGCGAAAATTAGAGGCTGAGCTGGCAGCCCGCGATGAAGCCTATGCCAAGGTGCAGGCTGAGCATGAAGCCAGGCGCCAGGAGGAGCTGGCTGAACAGCTGAGGCTGGCAAGCAAGGGCAAAGGAAAGGCTGATGAAAGTCCAAGTGCCAGCCCACCAGCTTCCCCACCACCAGGCGAGATTTTACCAGAAGATACATATGAGCGCCTGCTGGTGATGGGAGTCGACGAGGACATCATGTCCATAGTCGAGCACTACCAGCCGGATGAGGAAGAGGCTGGGAGCCCGCTGGCTGCGCAAGGGGATGCCAGCGGTGCTGATGCGAAAGATGAGGATCCGCTGGCTGCGCAAGGGGATGCTAGCGGAAGCGGAGTTGCTGAAGAAGGCCCGCTGGCAGTGCAAGGGGTTGCCAGCGGAAGAGTTGATGAGCGGGCGACCACCCCGGAAAAACTGGCGGAGGAGAAGGCGAGCTTCTTGGATGTCAGTTCTGAATCCGAGGAGGCAGAGGATGATGCAGAGGAGATGGCTGAAGAGCCAGAGCAGGAGCCAGCTGAGGAGGTGGTTTCTCACTCCATGGTGCAGAGGATGAGGCCAAGGGACTTGTTCCCAGATTTTGAAGATAAGGCCCAAGTTTCTGCCAGTCGCCCCCGATCTACAGATGCTTCGACATCTTCTTCTGGGCGTCCAGCAGCATCCTCAACACCACCAGCTAAGCGTGCGCGCTCAGCCAGGCGACAGTACATGCTCTGCATCCACGAGCATCAACTGATTGATGAGGACGACTTCCAGTCGCTCATCACAGGGGTACATCGGTGGGAGCACCGCGGGAGAATTGCATTTGAAAATTCAAGAGTGCCAGAGCCATCTGCATTCAACCTAATCCCGACCAGCGGTCTCCCCCACCAGTCTTTTTACGCCTCCAGAATCACTGACTGGTGTCTGCCCCTGCAGCCAGTTGAATATTTCAACTCCACTCTCTACGAGTATGCTGAAAACATCACAGCTGAGGTCGAGAATGCCGTCAATGACGAGATGATGGCCAGCTATCGTAGACTCTGGAGAGTGGACCCGGAGCTGTTTCAAGAGTTCCGGAGATGGAAGATTTTTGACAGATGCCAGCGCCTGCTGACGGTGGAGAAGCGGGCAGTGCTTTATGCCAGGCTGGGTCTAGGATACTGGAGAGCAGAGGAGGAGTGGGCCAATGCCTTCATGGGCACGGATCCTGATTGCCCCCAGCAGCTGTCTTCAAGGAGGATCGAGCGTCGCTTGTTGAAGATTGCTCAGTTTAGGCAGCTGACTGGAAGCTCCGGCCTCCCACCACCGAAGAAGCACAAGTTACCCTTCCTCCAGTTCCGACAAACCAGCCGGGGGTATCAGCTGACGTACGCGCTCAGTCGCCTCAAAGTGCTGGTTACCCTCCCGAGGATCCCTCCCTACCATGCTATTCTATTCGACATGGCTGCCTGCGCTCTGATGGTAGACCATATTGTGGAGGAGGATCCCTCGCGTGGTCTGTGGCTGATCCCTGCCATCGCTGCTGTTCCAATTGTTGTGGAGCTGGAGCACATCGACTGGCAGGTGGTGGAAGAAGTTTCTGAACAAGTCCCGCCAGCATCAGCTGCGATGCTGGTGGAGGAGTCAGCCGCAGAAGAGGAGTCAGCAGCAGCAGCAGCATCAGCAGTCCCAGCAGATGCACCAGCAGCCGCTGCAGTCCCAGCAGAAGCATCAACCGCTGCAGAGCAAGTTGTGGATGGGGCATCTGGCGCTGATATAGTGATGACTGAAGCCTCATCTGTTGAGCCCCCCACTTCGATGGCCCTGTCAGCAGAGCCTCTTTCCGAGGTCCATCCGCCTGCGCAACTGGTTGCTCTCATTGATGCCAGGATGGACCAGCGCTTTTCTTCCTACCGAGCAGAGATGGCGCAACAAATGGAGGCTTTCACCTCTGGGGTGAACTCCTTTTTGGCGCGGATCCAAGAGGGGGAAAGGACGCGAGCAGTCGCTGATGAGGAAAGGGCTCGGCTTGCTGCGGAAGAACGCCGGATTGCTGCTGAGGAGCGTTTGAAGAGGGAACAAGACATGGCGGCTCTCACAGAGATCTTGAGGAATTTAGCTAATCGCAATCAATCACCTGGATCCTCATCTCGGCCATAAGTCTTGTACTCTTCATTTTTTTTGTGTAAGTAATTTTTAATCCTGTAGACTAGTCAGTTTTTAATCCTGTACTTGTAATTGTAACATCATTAATGGATTGATTACTGACGAGTTGACGACAATTTCTCATTGTCCAACTAATGTCAACTTTTTACTTACCAGCTGAACTTACACATTCAGTGTAATCAGCACCAGCACTCATTTTGATATTTGCTGATTCTAACCTGGCTCTGATTTTACTTCATAAATTAATCGAGCAATATCTCTCCCAGTTTGAGGGGGAAGATTTTTAGGTTAGAGCTGATGTGAGGAAGTAGTTTCATAGGTTTAGATCTGATAGGTTTATTTGTAAAACCCTGAAATACTGTGTAATTCTTTCCTCATCAGCTGAGTGCTCGCTGGTTAGGCTTTGATCGCACCAAAAAGGGGGAAATTGTTGGGAAATTTGGCTAAGTTTCCCTTCCCCAGTAGATACTTGCTTAGATTCTAGTTTGGTGTTTTGGTGGATCAAATCCTAAGTCCAACCAGCGTCAGTTTGTCTCTAGAATAGCTCTAGTTTCAAATGTAAAGTCCTGTATAGGTATTTTGAGTTGTAAGTCGCAGCTGATCAAGACTCATGCTGGCTACTGTTCACCAGCATGAGATGTGCTTACCAGTTGAGAGAAGTCTCACCAGCAAGCGGCTGACGAAGACTCATGCTGACACTGTTCATCAGCATAGAGTTGAGCTATTGACTGGTCACTATTCACCAGTTGGGAAGATTTCACCAGCAGGAGGCTGAGAGATTTTACCAGCAGAATATGTGTTCTGGCTGACACTATTCACCAGCGGTAAAGCCACCAGTCACGGGAGATTCCAAGAGATAACATCAGACGAATTGGTAGACCTTGATTGTGCTAAGGAAAGTCACCAGCAGAGACTGCCAGCACAAGATCACCAGTATGATCTACCAGTCGGAGGTTATCAGCAGAATTGAAGATTCGCTCTCCCGAAGACTTAGAGACAAAAAGAAGATTCGTCTGAGGAAGTAACTGACAGAGTATGACTTTAAGGAGGATACCTTAAAGTCTATCAGTTCAAGACTACCAGTTCCGATTCCTCGTACTGACGAATAGAGTCGTTCTGACACAAAGAGATCTGTGTCAGATAAAGCGACCAAAGGTATGGCGCTTTCCGGAAATTCCTACCTGCCGCCTGCAGAAGGACATGCGAGGACAGAGACTTTTCCGGATGTGTCCAAACTGCTAGTATTTGAATCTGAATCTCACGTCTATAAATACGTGAGATCCAACAGCATTCAATACTCTTGCCCAATCTTAACACTCTTGACCTACCGAAAGCTCAAACGCATTCATATCAGCGAACAAGCAGTCTTTCGAGGCTTTTCTTAAAGCTTATCCGTGTATTGATTTATTCAAACACGAGACTCCAAGCTTCTAGCTTGTGAGTTATTGATCTCATTTGGTGTTCTTTCTCATTCCGAGGAAGAACATAGCAGCTCTTGAGCCAGCCAGCTCCTGAGTTATTACGGGCAGTTTTGCCGCCAGCAAGAGTCAAGTTCTTGGGAGAACTCAACGCCCACGTCGTCAGTGGTACCGGTGGAGGTTCAAGTGACGTGCTCGCACTCCATCCAGCTGACAAGAGTTGAAGAAGGACAAGGACCGGGAGCGGTTGATCCAGTGGACTGGTAGACAAGGCATCTACCAGCTGGAAATAGATCGTAGGATATCTTGTACCGGATTACTCTCTTTAGTGAATTTCCAGTGCTTCGACTGGAGAGTGGACGTAGATCAGTTGATCGAACCACTATAAAATATCCTTGTTATTTACTGCTTTCAGCATTTACTTACTGATTTAAAACCCAGCACCCAAGTGCTGGAGTATAACTGAAACCAGTTAATAACTGTGCAAACTCGACTCTAAACTTTTCTAAGTCCTGAGTCATCAGCTGACCAGCCAGTTGCCAGTCAGCTGAATACTCAGTTGCCAGTTGACTTACCAGCTGACAAGGTCCCAGTCAGCTGTGTAACCAGCAGAGTGCAAGAAACGAACTTACGTATTTTCCGCTGCCAAAGTATACCCTGATATCCGGGACCAACAGGTTCTCAGGGCAGTGATGAACTCATTTCTGAGCCCAACCTGCTCTGATACCATGATGAAATTTAGGCTTAAACATTGGAATTGAAAGAGAGAATAGATTGCTGTATTTTTGCTTGATGATTACAACAATGGTGATTACATGTTTAAATAGAATTATTGAATTACAAAAGTCTTGAGTGGTTGAAATGAGTTGTTGAAATTGCTGACTTTTGTTCTTGCTTGATTTGCTGCTGATTTACTTGCTTGATTGTTGAAATTAGTTTCCAACATGCTACGCTACTAACACCTCACCTGGGAAGCATAAGTTTGACAGTCGCAGTAGAACTTGCGTGTCTCTTGGATAAGCTGCAGGTAAAAGAGGTTATACCCTCTATGATTTACATACTGAAGAAGTTTTCCATAGCTGTGATGTTCACTTTATTCAACATTGCTTCCCTTTTCACACTTCAAATCCTCATCCTCAGACAACAACTCCCGTATCCGTCCCTAACATTTATATACCACCACCTGTGATCGAACCTATTCAAGCCCAGGAAACATTTCACGCACCTGATCCTCCCTCCCTTTTAACACCAGTTGCTCCTTCTCCTTCACCTCACATTTCTCCAAATTCTGATTCCAATCTCACACCTAATACTTCTTCCTTACCTGTTGCAGACTGTATTGCATTGAAAACAGAAAGGAGGGTCATCAAACCACCTACTTGGACAAAAGACTTCATTGCACCTTGTTTGGATCAATTAACTCTCACTGCATCTCTTGAGGTAAACTCCCTCACTCCCATCACTTTTCCTTATGTTGTGTCACCATCTTTCACTCCTTCCTTTGTGGGTTACTTGGCTCACGTTACTGAACTCAAAGAACCTCATTCCTATGCGGAAGCAAGCAAATATATCGAATGGGTGGAGGCGATGAATAATGAGCTTGCTGCTCTTGAATCCAATGGGACTTGGATCCTTGCAGATTTACCCCATGGCAAGAAAGCCATTGATTCAAAGTGGGTTTACAAGATTAAATTGAAAGCCGACGGGTCGGTCGAACGTTTTAAAGCACGCCTCGTTGCGAAGGGATTCAAGCAACAATATGGCCTTGATTATGAGGAAGTTTTTTCTCCCGTGGCCAAACATGTGACCGTGCGGCTGTTACTTACCATTGTCGTAGCCAAAGGATGGTTTATACATCAGATAGACGTGAATAATGCGTTTTTGCATGGTTTTCTAACAGAAGAAATTTACATGTTTCCTCCTCAGGGTTTTCATGGTGCCGTCAATGGTCAAGTGTGCAAACTCGTCTTCAGCCTCTACGGTTTAAAGCAGGCATCTCGTGAGTGGAATGCAGAGTTCACTCGATCACTTTTGAAGTTTGGTTTGGTCCAGTCGCAACACGATCCTTGCCTCTTCGTTCATGACACTAGTCCACACATGTTGGCTCTCCTTGTTTATGTGGACGATGTGTTAATTGTTGGTGCAGACTTGCAGGCCATTACTCTTCTCAAAGAATACTTACACTCTCAGTTCACTATCAAAGACCTTGGAGAAGCTAGGTATTTTCTTGGCATGGAACTAGCTCGAGGAGACTCCGGCTTATATATATGTCAACGGAAATACATTCTCGATGTCATTGAGCAGGCTGGATTGCTTGGATGTCGACGTGCTCCAACTCCCTTACCTATTGGTGTGGATTTTTCATCTAACGAGTCCCCTTCTTTTCCTGATGTTGAACAATATTGCAGATTGATTGGACAACTTCTATATTTGGGAATGACACGCCCTGATCTAGCCTATGCGACACAGCAACTAAGTCAATATGTTGGTGCACCCAAACAGGTTCATTGGGACAGCGCTTTGCATGTCCTATGCTATCTCAAGGCTACCCCTTCTCTAGGTTTATTTCTGCCTGCCCAGAATTCTTTGAACTTGGTGAGTTACTCGGATGCGGATTGGGGCACTTGTAAAGTTACACGCAAATCTTTAACCGGCTTTTGTGTTTTCCTTGGATGCTCTATTATTTCTTGGAGGTGTAAGAAACAAACCACCATAGCTCTATCAAGTGCCGAAGCGGAGTACCGAGCTCTATGTTCAACCGCGAAAGAAATACAGTGGCTCACTTTCATGTTGAATGATCTTCATGTTCCTTTCGTGGTTCCTTTACCTCTCTATTGTGATAGTTTGGCAGCCCTTCAGATTACCAGGAATCACGTGTTCCACGAGCGTACCAAACACATAGAGATAGACTGTCACTACGTCCGTAACCTCTACCGTAGTGGTTTTCTTAGGGTTGATCATATCCGTAGTGAGGCGCAGCTTGCCGATTTCTTCACGAAGCAACTCTCTGGGCCTCGCTTTCGTCTTCTTTTGCGCAAGATGGGTGTGGTGGATCTCCACCGCCTCCATCTTGAGGGGGGGTGTTGAGGATTATGGTTGCTCGATCGTACGTACATGGCATTGGATGAAGATGATGCTGGAGTGGATTTATTTTTATTTCTACTTTCTTCGTTTACTTAGTTTAATAAAGGCGTGAGAACGTTTCTTCTTTTTTACGTTTTAAGTTTGTTAAACTCCACGTGCCTTACATGTGACGTGAGAGGTTTAGGTTTTTCGTCTTTGTTCCCTTTATATATATTCAGCTGTACTGGTGTGAGCAAGTGGAGAATGGTTAGATAAAAAATTTTGCATTGCCATTTTTTTGTTTCGTTGTTACTTCAACATTATACATCGGTGGTTCTCCAGATTGTGGGGATTATGTTAACTTCAAGGCAAGTCTTGATTGCATCTTCCCAGCATTGCAATCTCTTCGGGTTTTATGGTTTTATGGGATGGAGGAGTGGGATTCGATCCCGGACCAACTTCTGCATCTCACTACTCTTCGTTCGTTGGGAATATTTCAGTTTGGAATAGAAGAGTTGCCTGAATGGATGGGGAAGCTGCCGTCCCTTACATTCTTGTTTGTATCTGAATGTCCTAAGTTGAAGCGTTTGGCCTCGAAAGAGGCCATGCTGAGGCTTACTGAATTCAAAATATGGGAGTGTCCGCTGCTGGAGCAAAATATGGAGCAGCAAGGGAGTGATTCTGAATGGCACAAGATTTCACATATACCAAACATCAAAGTGAATGATCGCCCATTTCATGGTCCTGCACTCTAACTGACTGAGTATTTTTCATTTCTATCTCAAGGTATGATTTGGTTTTAATTTTTGGAGTTTTTTTCTTACTTTCCCGTTTGTTGCACCGCTGTCTGTATATCTAATCTATTGTCTTGTCTGTGTATCAATCTGCAACCTATTATTTTATTTATTTACTTTTATCTTCATCCAAATAAATTATAAAAATCAGATTTTGATAATTTGTTCGGTAAAGAATAGTTAGAAAGAGAGTTGCTAATAGAGATAAAGAAAATCAGCCCAAAAATTAAAAAAAACAAAATTATTATCTTTAATTTGTATTATTATATTAAGCATTTTAATTTATAAAAATTAAGAATAATAAATTCATACTATCATTTATATATATATGGGATCATATGATAATAAATAAGTATATTAAAAATAAGAATGAATCTCATCCATTACATCTAATTAAATCAACGACTGATATTTAATCAAGCAACATTGTAATGAAGCAACAACTAAAACACAATCAAGCAACATAAAATCAAGCAACATTACAATCTATGGGTATTTCTTTGGCATCTGCGAGTGGTTGTTGTAAAAAAACACAGATTGAATCTATTGAACATGTTTTTCTCTGGAGTGAGGTTGCAAGATCTATTTGGACATCTTTTGCTCACTGGTTTCCTTCTGCTCACTGGTTTCCTTCTGCACTTGCACACACTCATTGCACCATTGCACACACTCTTACCTCTTGGTGTAATACTTTTCCACATGCTGCTCCGATGCATATTAGTTTACTTGTTCCTTACTTGATCTTGTGGTTTATTTGGATTGATAGGAACTGTCACAAACACCGTGCCATTCCTTTTCGCTCTTCTCATGTGATTTTGTAGGTTACTCATCATCTACAGCTCTTGGTTGTACCAAAGAAACTCCAAGCGTCCCATTGGGCAGGTTGTTGACCTCTGGTCAACTTCATTTCGACTCTCCTAAATGTTCTCTGACTTCCTGGATGGTTAGATGGCTCCCCTATGAAGCTCCTTGGCTGAAGTTGAACACGGACGGGTCGTTTGACATGGACCTCCACATGGCTGCTGGTGGTGGACTGATCAGAGATCACACCAGTAGTCTTCTTGTTACTTTATGTGCCCCCTTTTCAGTTGTTTCTAGTTTTGATGCTGAATTAAAGGCACTCGCTCAGGGTCTTCAGTTAGCTACTCAGCTCTCTTCTCACATGTGGATTGAGATGGATGTTGCGGCAGTCATATCACTCTTCATTTCTGGCAGGCATGGACCAGCTCAAACACGACATATTGTTACACAGATTCGGCTTTTACTCCGCGGGATTCAGCTTCGCTTTTCTCACATTCATCGGGAGGGTAACAAACCCGTTGAGTACCTTGCGAGACAGATCTTGCATGCTACCGGTCTCAATATTTTTGACAGCTCTTCTGCACCGACCTATCTTTCTGCATTGGTTTGGATGGATCAATTGGAGTACCCCAACTTTCGCTTCTGTTATGATTAGTTGGTTCGCCACCATTGATTCTTTTGATGTACTTGATTTTCATATATCTTTGGCTTTAGATTTATGTTTTGCTTGGGATAGTCACTTTTGGGCTATCTCTGAATTGTATGTATTTTAGATCTAGCTTGGTTGAACATGATTTTTTACAGATCACAGGTTTTGTATTGACCATATTCTACTATGGTCATGGTCGATTTTTATCGTGATATGTACAGGTTGGGGATCAATGCCTAATCCCTCACCCTCTTTGGGTGTTTTGCTTTTAAAAAATAAAATAAATAAAAATCAAGCAGCTTTATTATTTTTATCACGAGGGAATTTTTATCACGAGATCGAATCCATATATATATATAAAAGGCTAGATGGAATCATTTTAGCGGTTGAATGGTTCAATTAAATTAAATAGAGGGGTTAATTCGATCTGTACAATTATTTTAGGGTTCAATTGAAGATAATTTTACGAAGTATAAAGCAAGAAAATAGTTTAAACATATGCCTCTCAAATTCTCTCTTCCTCTGTCCCTATTCTTCTCCTCTAATCTCTCTTCTTTTATGAAATGGTCAGGAGGTGGTTGAAGTTAGTCTAAGTTCAACAAAGATTCAATGAGCAGCCACTGATACGGAAGAACACAAGCTGTTCAATGAAATGACTGAACTAGAAAAAAAGATGGTGCTTGAATCTCAAATTATGGAAACAAAAATTGAGATGGGAGAAACAAAATTAAAGTTCATTTCGGTGATGCAGTAGCCGGGACCGAACATCAATTTGATGTAGACATCTTTCAAAAAGGTGAACCGTTTGTTTTTGATAGAATGCCCAAATCAGAATTGAAGGTTCTGTGTACAGCTGAAATTGTGTAAAAGCCGGAGATTTTCCGGATTCCGTCATTAATGGTGATAACGATGGCAACCGCTTGAACGAGCATACTGAGCTGCAAGGATTGTTCGAGACTCCAGGTATGGATGCTGTGGATAAAAATGCACATGATTTTAATTTTTAGGTGAGTGATGCTGGATTTTCTAACTCGTTTAAGATTGATTTTGACGAGTAAAATTAGATTAAGCTCAGAATTGTTGACCGTACGTTTAAAATAATTATAGCAGAGGTTTAAAAGGAAGATGTATTTTTTATATTATGAAAAAAAAAGGTTGCATCGTAGATCACGAGAACTACAAATGCATCACTCCAATGTTTCAGTTCTTCTCATCTCAATGCTACAAGAATGTGATCTGCATAGATCCATATTGTGAGGATAAATATCTCTTATTTCACTCAATGAAAAATATGTTACAAGGTGATATATATAGAGGCTAAAGCATATCTAATCTAGGAAAATAAAAGATATACATGAAAAATATACAAAAGATATAGAGAAGATATGATATATCCTAACACCCCCCGCAAGCCAAGACGAGGTGAGACGAAGCTTGGTTCGAAAATCCTCAAACAGCCGTCGAGAAACACTCTTGGTGAACATGTCCGCGATCTGATCTTCTGAAGGATAAACCGCGTCATGAGTTGTTTTGAGTCCACAAGTTCACGGACAAAATGATAATCAATGTCGATGTGTTTGGAGCGCTTGTGTGAGACAGGATTTTGAGTGAGAAATAGAGCGCTCGAATTGTCCGAATAGATGATCGGAGGCTGCAGAAGTGTCACATGTAAATCCTTTAAGAGGTTTGACACCCATTGAATTTCTGAGGCCGTGTTAGCGATAGCTCTGTACTCCGATTCGCAGCTTGATCGAGAGACTGTCGGCTGCTTCTTTGCGCTCCAAGAAACTAAGTTCGGACCTAGAAATATAGTGCAGCGTGCCCAATCCGCATCAGAATATCCAACCAAGGCAGTTAGACCCCGAGTAAAAGACAAACCATAACCAATCGTACCCTTCACATAACGAAGAACTCGTTTGACTGCGGCAAAATGCTCGATAGTAGGACTTTGTTGAAACTGACTTAATGTGTTGACAGAATATGCTAAGTCAGGACGAGTGATTGTCAAATACTGAAGAGCTCCTACAAGCGAGCGGTACTGAGTTGGATCTTGAAAAGGCGAACCGTCCTTGGCGAATGTAATACCTGGAGGAAGCGGAGTGGAGACTGGTTTGGCGAAGAGCATGTCTGCACGCTTTAGAATATCCATAGCATACTTTGTTTGACAGAGAAAAAGTCGATCAGAGGGATAATAAGCTTCCAGGCCGAGAAAATACCCAAGTCGACCTAAGTTCTTGGTCAAAAATTTGGAGTCCAGGCGATGCATTAGGCGAGATATAGCCGAAGAAGAATTTCTAGTAATTATGATATCATCAACATAGACCAATAAGTAAACAAGAATCTCGTCTTTGAAATAAACAAAGAGAGATGTATCCGAAGAGCTGCAACAAAAACCAAGATTAAGTAGAAAACTGCGAAATCGTTGGTACCAGGCAAGAGGTGCTTGGCGAAGACCATAGATAGCATTTTGAAGCCAGCAGACGTGCGATGGGTGTTTCGGGTCAATAAAACCCGGAGGCTGTTCCATAAATACCGGAGTAGATAGCACGCCATTGAGGAAAGCATTTTTCACATCTAGTTGATGGAGACTCCAAGAATTCATAACTGTAAGAGATAAGATAATACGGATAGTTGAGGCTTTAACAACAGGACTAAATTTATGAGTAAAGTCAAATCCAGGAACTTGGCTAAAACCCTGAGCAACCAAGCGAGCTTTGTAGCGGTCGACTGAACCGTCAGCAAGGAGTTTGGTTCGATAAACCTATTTTGAACCAACAATATTTGTACCCGGCGGTCGAGGTACTAACGTCCATGTTTTGTTTGCATGCAACGCAACCATCTCCTCACGCATTGCCTGAACCCACTCAGGGACGTTCATTGCCGATTTGATCCCACGTGGTTCAGGAAGAGCAGTAATAGAGACAAGATTTATGTCAACCGGATAGCGCGGTTTGAAAATACCAGACCGTGAGCATGTTTGCATGGCGTGTGTACGTTTCAGTGGAGGCGGAGGAGGTGGTGCAGCGATTGCAGCGCGTGGTGGCACTTCAGGAACGGGTGGCGGGGCAGCTCGTAGGAGAGGATCGGCCGGAAAGAGAGGTTCAGTCGAAGAACAAATAGTGCATGGCTGGGAAGTGGACGAAGATGTAGCGGAAGCAGAGATGGGGTGAGGATTTGCTGGAGAACTGTCAAAGTAGGTGGAAAGGCGAAGACGAGATATAGGGGTGTCCGAGGAGCTATTGGAGTAGGGAAAACACGACTCATCAAACGTGGCATGACGGGTGATATAGATTCGAGAGGTGGAGGGGTGAAGACACCGAAAACCCTTATGAGAGGCACTATAACCAAGAAAGACACAAGGAAGGCTTCTAGGCTGAAATTTGTGTTTGTTGTAATCACGGAGACACGGGAAGACACAACACCCAAACGGATGAAAAGTATCATAAGAAGGAGGCGAACCATACAGGACTTTGAATGGGGATTTATTTTGGAGAGTAACAGTAGGAAGTCGGTTTATGGTGCAAATTGCAGTGCTAAAGGCATCTACCCAAAAGGAAAGAGGGGTGGACGAATGGAAGAGCAGTGTAAGACCCATATCGGTAATGTGACAGTGTTTACGTTCCGCCCGACCATTCTGAGAGGGGTATAAGGACATGAGACTAAGTGATGAATACCTGATAAGCCAAGGAGGGATTGGACACGGTGGTTTGTGAATTCTGTGCCATCGTCGCTTTGAAAACGCTTGATCTTGCAAGAAAACTGAGTCTCAACAAAACATTTGAAAGTGACGAAAACATCGTAAAATTCAGACTTGGCATGCAGAGGATAGAACCATGAGAATCTAGAGTAATCGTCAATGAAAACAGCATAATAACAAAAACCATTATTAGAAGTAACCGGGGAAGGTCCCCACAAATCACAGTGAACAAGATCCAGCGTGCGCGGAGCACGCTTATTTGAAATAGAAAAAGGTAAATAACTATTCTTTACTAATTGACAAGAAGAACATAAACAAAACTGTGAAGATGACGAAGAAACTGAAAGAAGCTGAGAACTTCGTAGAATGTTTATCACGGCTGGGGCCGAATGACCTAGGCGTGCATGCCAAAGGTTGAGAGGCGCAGCTGGAGGTCGCGGTCGAGCAATGGCTGAGAACACTAGAGGAGAAGACCCCAACACGTAAAGGCCATTTCTACGCACGCCGGCCGCAAGAATCTGACCTGTGTCCCGATGCTGAATTCTGAACTGAGAATCCGTAAATAATACATGAACAGGGAGATCTCGAGTTAGCTTACTAACAGATAAGAGATTCTTCGTAATAGTGGGAACAACAAGGACATTGTTCAGAATCAAATCATTGTCCAAAGTAAGAGAGCCAATGTGAGTAATAATAAGACGTTCATCATTACCAACAGTAATGTTATCCGAACCCGAATGAGTCGTGGCGTCATCAAGCGTTGAGGCGTCAGTAGAGATATGAGCAGATGCGCCAGTATCCAAATACCAATCGGAAGTATTTGTCGGCGAAATATTGCAGGTTACCGAGAGAGCTTCAGCAAGATGGGCAGACTCGAATTGACGCGACACGCGAGAGAAATTGCGGTCGAACCGGTGAGGGCAGTCAAAAGCATCGTGATCTGTCTATCGGCAAAAATAACACCAGGGTTTCCGACGTTAGCGTGAATTGTTCGGACCACGCCCCTTGTTCTTGGAAGAGGAGGATTTGCCGCCTGTGTCGCGGTTCCGTTGAGATACCTGGAACGCAATAGGCTGAGATGAGGGATGGGCGGCGGAAGATTGTTGAAAGAGTGCGTGACTTTGAGCACGATCAAGGAGCGTATCGAAATCCAGCAGAGGATCCTGTGTCAGTTGAGCGGCCGTGAACGTAGCAAAGTCAGAACCAAGGCCGCGGATGAACCAGTGGGACTTGTCAGAGGGTTCGAGCGAACAACCAATTGACGCGAGCTGATCACACAAGCTTTTAAATCGGCCACCATATTCAGCCATGGAGAGATCACCGCATTTGAGAGAGAGCAAATCGTCCTTCAGGCTGAGTTCGCGTGCTTTAGAACGGTTGTTGTAAGCGCGAGAGAGAGCATCCCAAACCTCACAAGATGATTTACAACCGATGATGACAACCATGGATTCTTCCGTCAAGGTGGAAACCAGGAAGAGTTTAATAATCTAATCACGGGAATACCACGTCGAGTATTCTGGATTGACAGAGGCGGCGCCATGTGTGGCCGGAAGAAGACGCGGTAACAGAGGCTTTGTTCCATCCAGGAACGGCAAAAAATTCTGAGTTATCACAAGGGTTTCGATCTGAGCATGCCACAACATGTAGTTCAAAGCAGTAAGTTTGATATTAACCATGTGGATCATGGTGGAGAGAGGTAGAGAAGGCAAGCCATTGGCGTCGGGTTGCGCAGCCATGAGGGCGTGCGGAAAAAAACTGACGAGGATGGATGATTAGGGTTTGAGCCAAATTTTGGCTGATACCATGTGAGGATAAATATCTCTTATTTCACTCAATGAAAAATATGTTACAGGGTGATATATATAGAGGCTAAAGCATATCTAATCTAGGAAAATAAAAGATATACATGAAAAATATACAAAAGATATAGAGAAGATATGATATATCATAACACATATGTTGTTGCGGCATTGATCTCCATTACATATAAGTGGTGAGGACACGACTGTTCGAGGGAGAGTATTGTCATGGGAATGTAGGTGATCAATTGAGTTGGATGATCTATTATAGTAAGGATTTTGTGGTTGTTGTGATTTGTCTTAGTTTAAATGCATTTGTTTTAGGCCCTTCTACTTTGCTAGTAAAAAAGTAACTGACGATGGCTTGAAGGTCTAGTGTCACCGCAGATTAGGTGGTTTCAGTAGCACTTAGTTGGTTTTAATTTTCAGCATTTTAACGGTACAAATATTGTTAGATAATATATTATTACAACAAACAACTTCAAACTAAATATATATTTAATAGACCGAACAAAGTAAAACTAAATCAATCTTTATCTAATCATGCTGAATAAGTATTTCATGATCCAAATCATTTTACAAACACAACAAAATAATATTAATTTTGTTTTTAACATGATAAAATTGATTTTATGATTTTCGAATTAATAAATTCTTCGAACCAGAGGTTTGATGTTGGCCTGAGTGCAAGTAAAGTCTTAGGCTGTGATGGATTCCGGTGACGATAAATAAATACTAGCTTGGTTGGTGTAATAGAGTTTTGTATACATGAAGATTAAAAAAAGAGGTCCAATGAAAATTGCTATATGTATTAGATTTGTTTAGATTGGTATTAATGTTTTGGTCATTGTTATGACCCAAAAATGAGCAGACCTATTTCCGAGTCCATCTAAGATGAAAGCCCAAGAGAAGATCTCCTCAACATGGAAAAATGGCCCAAGGCAAGTTGTTCTGTGAACTTCAATCCCGAACTCAAACTCGGCATTGACCGAACTATTCTTGGTTCAAACCGGTCCAGGACCGAAGCAAGTTGTTTGAATAAGTCACTCACCGAACTGCCGAAAGACACCAAGAAGTGACGCAGCTCAATCGAACAAATGCGACCGTTTGAACCACCGGTTTAGTTGAAGAGATGCACCTTTTCACCTAAAGTCATCTCTTTGTTTTGTCCTTTATAAATAGGGTTTCATTTATTGTACAAAAACACATTGAGTTCTGCATTAAATACAGCAATAAAAGCACAATGTTCGTACTCTATTCACAATCAAGTGTTCAATTTTATATATTTGTTATTTCTTTACTATTTCTACCAAGTATTCTTATATAAATAACACCTCGACAAATCGAGACGAGTTTTCCGAAGCGTCGCTGAGTTCGAGGCCGAACTCAAAAGGCAGGAGGAAGAGTTCCACAACCTACAAGAGGAAAATCGTAGGGTGACAATAGAAGTCGAAGCTCTTCGACAACAACTGGACTTGGTTAATAATGATGACCGAGACGAGGCACAGTCCAGAAGTAGAACCCCACCACTCAAACCGGATGATGAGGAAGTCTCTCGCCTCCAAACTGAGCCTCGCGGTAGTTGGGTCCCAACAGAGGCCAACGATTCAGAAGAGAAGATCCGGTTGCTCGAAAAATAGCTCGAGCAAATGCAGAAGTTCATATCACTAATTACGGGCGCTCCCACTCTGCCGAAAAGCTTCCCACTAGAAACCTATGCCGCGTCACCCTTCACTCGAAGGATATCAGCCGTTCAGCTACCCTCTCGGTTCACTATGCCAACAATAAAGGTATACAATGGGAAGATAGATCCCAAAGAATTTATCACACTTTACAAGATGAGGATGCAGGACGCAGTGATTCCTGATCACTAGTGCAGGGCATGTATGTGCCAGAGTTTCGGAGCATGCATAGAAGGACCTGCCATGCAATGGTTCATGCATCTCTCTTTGAATTCAATCTCCTTGTTCGCAGAACTGCATAAATCATTCATATAGCATTTTTCGAGCAATTAGAGAGCCCCGAGGAGATCGGACGACCTCTACTCCGTCATCTAGAAAGAAAATGAATCTCTCCAGGACTTCCTGAAGCGATTTAATTCAGTCAAAGTAACAATTCCGATTTGCCTTGAAGAAATGACAGTATCGACATTTATGAAAGGCCTCAGAAAAAATTCCAACCTCTTCTGGAAATTGGTCAAGTACTCCTGCTCTACCTTGGCCGAGGTTCTAGCACGAGCGGAAGCACAGATTCGGCAAGAGGTCGAAGAACAAAACTTCGGCAGAAGAAATAAAAATAAGCCCCAGTCAAGCTTCTCAAATAAAAAAATGAGACACGGGCCAACACTTGATGCCAATCATACCCTGCTTGGGTCGAGTCTTCGAAGAAAAGGATGAAGGTGGTATCAACTACGCCTCAAGGAGAGCAGAAGATGCCTCTCCGAACGATAATAAAGGAAATGCTCAAGATAAACAATGAGGTCCACTGGCCTAGGAAAATGTTCACCAGACCGGAGCATAGGGATATGTCTCTATACTGCGAGTTCCATCAAGATCACGGTCATCAAACTGATGATTGCTGAGAACTAAAGAAAGAAGTCGATCGACTTCTGGCCAAAGGATTTCTCACTTGTCCGAAGCCTACTAATAAAGGAAAGGTTTGATTGAGGAACAAAAAAATGGTCGGGAGGCCCCAAAAGATTGATCGTCGGCCATGGGAGCTAATCAACAACCTTTACTGAGAAACCTCGGTAGCCGGAGGTTCGAAAAGTCATTAACGTCCTCACTAGTGGCTCTTTGATGACCAGATCCTTGCGAAATACGGCAAAAAGACACTGTGAGATATAAGAACCAACCCATTCATCAGATCAAAACATCTCCCTTCAAAATCTATTTCGGTGCCGAAGACGAAACAAAGCTTGTCATCCACATGACGATGCACTCGTCATCACCCTTATGATCGTAATCTACTAGGTTAAGAGAATCCTCGTTAACATTGGAGCCTCGTCAAATGTCATTTTCTTCAAAATGCTTCGAGGAACGGGGATCTCTGAGAAGGAAATAATGGATAACCCAATTACTCTTGTTGGGTTTAGTGGAGAAAGATTAAATTCTGTCAGAGAAATAGCACTTCCAGTTTTCGTCGAAGGCCTGAACTTGTCGACTAGTTTCCAAGTAGTCGATGCCCCCTCGGCGTACAACGTTTTGACCGGACGACCTTGGATCCTTGCTATGAAGGCCATACCATCTACATATCACCAAATGATAAATTTCACAACTCTTTGGGGTGTTCAAACCATTAAAGGGGACCAACTCGCCTCGAGGAGTTGCTACAAAGTTACTCTCCGAACTGTCCATATGATGGAGACCAAAGCTGTCGAGGGTAGCTTGAAAATCAAAATTAACAAGGAGGATCCATCTTCGAAAACCTTCATCGGGAAAAAATTATCCGAAGAACAGAAGCATGAAATAGGGAAATTTAAAAGAATTTCACATTCTCTCATGTCGATATACGTGGGATTGACCCCTCGATCATCTCACATCGACTGCACGTCGATGCGAAGCTTAAACCAGTAAAACAGAAGAGGCGAAGGCTCACCCTCGAACGCAATGAGGCTATCACCGAGGAAGTAAAATAATCTCCTTTAAGTAGGATTCATCCTAGAAGTTAAATATCCCGAATGGCATGCGAATGTGGTAGTGGTTAAGAAGAATGAAAAAATAGAGTTTTCTAGACTACACGGACCTAAATAAGGCTTGTCCGAAGGATCCTTTCACTACAAGAAAAGAGAAAATAGACTACACGACATAGATAATGCAAATATTCATTCATGTTGTCTATATCCAAATAGAAGACACATATGTGTATTTGTGCAGTGATTGCTAAAATTATTAACAACATAGCAGGCCTGTGCGCAGCTCAAAGTTGTTGGCGTTGATGCCAACTCTGAATCCTCCTTCTTCTTGCCGTGGCAGGAAACGATCTAGAATGGATCTCTGCGGCACCACCACCTGTCTGTTTTGCAATTCCGCCAGTCTCGCTTCTTGCTCTGCTTGAGTAGCTTGGGCTGCAAGAAGTTGCGCCCTTAGTTGTTGCACCTCGTTCACGAATTGCCTCTGCTCTTCTGGGGTCATGTTCTGCAAAGGGGCTTCTCGAATGTTGCCTTCCATCTCAAAGTTTAATCTCTTTCTACAGGCTACTTCAGTCTCTGGTATAAAGAGCTCGAGTGTCTTCCCCTTGCTCCGTGTGTTCATGCACATGCACAAAAAACCAGGAAAAGATCAGGTTGTCCCGGCCGTGGCAGATGATATCTCAGCCGGGTTGGAGAATTTGTCACGACCGTGGTGAGATGTCTCACGGCCGAAACAGACAGGAACCAGAACAACTCGCACACACAAATTAAAGAAAACCAACATCCAAAAACAAAGAAAAACAACACAAAAACTCGAAAATAAAAAGAAAGAATACAACCCAATCTAGCGGATCTTCAAATACTCCAGTAATGTTTCGCCGACTGACTATCCCCGCCAATGGCGCCAATTTGACAACTGTAGAAACAGTAGCAAATAAATTTGTAAACCCTAAGGTTGTCGAACCCACAGGGATAGTGCTACGAAGGGATTCATGTACTAGAGATGGTTTTTAGAACTATTGTTTGGGCAAAATCAATTTTCAGGGGTTTTGGATTTTCAAAACAGATAAATTTAAAGAAAGAAATCAAATATTAAAAAGCACAGATTCTAGGAAATTCTACCAATCTGATCAACATACAAGAAATAAATATTCAAACCCATAAAAGATAATTTTAGTGGAAAATCTATTAAAGTGGAATTAATTCCTTGGTCGGGCAATTAAAACCTAAATTACTAATTAGTGATTTATCTCCTCTCGGTCTCAAAATACACCAATTAATCAATTTCATAAAAATCTAGATTTTCCTACAGTTGAATCTTCTTGGTCGGACAGATAATCAAATGCATTATACTCTTACTTTCTATTATCGATTTTCACCTCTCGGTCCTTCAATCAATAACTAAAACCTATTCCAATTTTCATCTCTCGATCCTTCAATTGAAAAATAGATTTGAAATAAAACCAAAGTTTTTAAACCAATTTTAAGGATTTGAACAATTGAATCTAAACATGCATCACAGATGGAGAAACCCTAGAACCTGTTTAGGGTTCTAGCCTAATATATTAAATAAAGACATTGCAAGGAAAAATAAAGATTGCATTAAAAGTAAAGGTTCAACAAAAAGTAAAGAGGAATTCTGAAAAACTTAAAGAAAACAGAAAACTAAAGTAAAACCAAATTCAAAACTAACAATAATTCAACTCCCAATTAACTCCCTTCATTCTGAGCTATTCAAGAGTTTATATAGTGGTAGGGTTAAGACCTTGGATGGTATAATTGCTCCAAAACTCGCAAACACTTTGATATGGCATGTTTTCTCCTTAGAAAACTCCAAAAACGTGCGAATTAAGCCTCTGAAATATGCGTCTCGACCAGGATACAGGCTGCCACGGCCAAGATGGTCTTCTCGCCTCGATCTTCCAATGCCCGATTTATCTTTGTGTCGACCTTATGCCACGGCTGAAATACAGTCCACCACAGTCGGGCTGCTTTCTTTTCACCACGATCGATTTCCACTTCAACGTGGTCGAGATACATCACTTCCTTTTGGCGAATTCCTTCATCTTCTTGACCAATTCTTCAATGTTTGTCACTTTTTCCTGCATGACTCACCATCACGAGCATAATACTGTCCACTACAAATGTAACGCCCCCATTTAGCCTTCCCAACTTCGAGGCACGTTACAATCGTGGTTGAATAATTTCAAGCAATTAAATATTTAAAAACAACGGAAGGCTTAAAATAACTTGAAATTAATATTTACGTACAGAAAGGTAAAGATAGTTTAAAACAACAGATTCTTAAAAGATCAACAAAGGGAAGGAAAAGTATTTCAGAGCGTGAAGCAGTGGGTGCAAACGTGGTGGTGTTATGCATATGATGATGCGTAACACAGGATCTTTAAAAACTTTACAAATCCAGCCTCGTTTTTACACCCTGCCCTTCCATCTCTGCTCTTCAACCTGTGCATTTTAGAAATAATACGAGGGGCTGAGTACGAATGTACCCAATGGAAATATGCCCAAAAAAATACAGTTTAAGTATGAATGTTATGCAACACACACAGATGAACACGGGGTTTTGTTGAAAGCAATCGTGCTTACCAAAACATTTTACTCTCTTGCACGCATCTCTCACCTGTGGTCATTATCTGTTTTAGAACTGTGACGTGGAAGCAGGCCTACTTCCAAGTCACGATGAACAGTTAAGAAATGGCGAACCACCTCACTAGCTGTCATAAATAGTGCACTAGCCTCGGAACACGAAGCATCGAGACCCGATCATAAATGATAAACAAAACATATCAAGGTACTGATCACTTGATACTGTGGCTCAGGGGACGATCATCCTAGCTCACAATCAATGAGATAACTCAGGAATTTAACCTGATTACTTTCATTGACGTCATCAACTCTCTAGCCAACTACGTCTGGCGATATGACTCACAATAAACATTTTGGCACAACATTTATGCATAGCAATCAATTTGAAATAAATTCATTTTCATATTCATTTTGAAAAACGAAAAGCATTTCATTTTATACGAAAATAATTCCCACCAGGTGTTAAGCTAGATGTTTCCCTCGTTAATTGAGCAGTTGAGCTTGGTCACCTTATCTCTTACCTTCAATAATCACAATATACGTCTAGTTAGGATGGATAGACTAGGACAGACATCTGACTCGACAAATCCCAATCAAACACTTCATAATCCAACTTATTTCAAACTTCAACACCAACACGCTTCAATCTTATCCTTAATTCGATTCAATCAATCCTCGACATTTAAATTCATAAACCAATACTTGTTTTTACACATAACATGCTTCAAATATGAGAAATACGCAAGAAACAATCAATCTGAAAATCTGAAATTTGAAACTCACCCAACGTTGTTTCCCTTTTCGGTTCAATCGCTATTTCTCGTCCAAATTCGTGTTTTCAGCTATGAATCAACTCCCTACAATGAGGAGGGCACGAATCAATCAATCAAACTCGGGTTCAAAAAGAAATACGGAGGTCTCATGAATTTATTACCGTAACGGTTCGAAATCGGCGGCTTACCTTCATAAGCCCGTAACTTCCTCGTTACTCAACCAAATCGGACATGTGAGTGCTTCCCGAAATCCTCTCGTTTGACGTACTACACAAGGGTGGTGGTTTCTTGGCCAGAAAGTAAGGCAGTCGGCCGGAAAATCGGCGGACAGCGGCGGGGTCGTTGCGACGGGGAAGGCTGCGGTTTTTCTTTCTTCCTTATTTTCTTCCTTAATTCCTCTCGACTCTCTCTCTCTTTTTCTCTGTGAATGTACGACGAGGATGATAGAGAAAATGAATGAGGTAGCTGCCTTGTGTTTTTTTTTTATTTTGATCCACACTTCCAATCCTCACCGCTCAACTCCACTGCCTCTATCACCTGCTTGATGTCCTCCTCACCAACCACAAATGCACACACATGATCACATGCACACACCCCACGTAGCTTTCTTCATATTGAATAAAGATTTTTCTTTTCCTTTTTTTTTAAGAAAAAATTTGTATATTTTCCCATCTCAATATATATATATATATATATATATATATATATATATATATATATATATATATAGAATTGATTTTAATTTAGTCGTCACTTTATAATTTAATATAATATAATTGTCAATTAGCAACTGGCCCCCCCACTTGAAGGTTACTAATAACTTATCAATGAGATTTGAAACTCACCTTTTAATATGAACATAACATATACTATACTAAAAATATATATGTATTTTATTTCTTATTTTAATCATCATATATTAATTGTCATTGACTGCAAAAATTTCGTGCACGAATTTATTATTGTAACATAAACATTTAGTATACAATACTACTAATGTAAAATAAATTGCCACAAGTTTATTTCTAAACTTGTGAATACCTTATCAAATGTATAACTCTGATAAAGACAATAACACTGCAATGTTAAAGTGGTGCTCAAGTTAACTGAAACTTGTTAGTGTTAAAGATAAGAAAAATTTAACATGTAAACACAGAATGAAGTATGCAGCGGATTTAAATATCTTCTGGGATTTATTTCTAAACCCCAGAGTGCCTCACTGAAAATGAGTTTACACAATATAACGAAAAAATAAAATAATATTGAATTTATTCTTGGTTCACTTCCTTGAAGAAATTCAACAAAAAACTCACTAACTACACAATACAAAACAAAACTAAAAGCTCTTCTACTTTCGGATTCACTATCCGGAGATAGATTCCACCTTAATTTTGTTGAACTTGGGCTGAATATGTAACGCCCCTCATAAATTTTAAATATATTTATCGAATTTCCAAAATTTATATTTTGTTATCGAATTCAATTTGAAGCTATGAGATCGATTTAATTTGGAAATTATTATTTTGGCATTTATTCAATTGCCACCTTTATCTAAAAAGGAATAATTAAATATTAAATAATATAATTAACATCGATAATTTATTTGACAACCCAGCATTTTCATATCGGAATAATATTGATCAATAAATATTCGCGGGTAGACAAAATGTTAAGATCTCCTGTGCAATGACGCAAAGAGATGTGAAGTTGACATGAGGTGATGTTAAAGTGACCGATGTGACAAGCGAATTACAACCACTTTAGTCTTTTTTACTTTCGGTAATTCCAAAATTACCCCCACCTCCTTCTATGAATAGAAGTCTTCTTCCATAAGTTTTACTCTTCACTCTCTCTCTCTCTAAATTTTACTCCAAGTTTTCCGGCAAGAATTCCGGCGAGCTCCGGCGAAGCTATGACGAGGTTCCAGCGAAGAGTTTTCAAGATAAAATTATACCTTTTTAGAACCCTTTTCGTTTCCTTTCCATTTCCGACCTTAGATTCTATTTCTTTGGTGTTTTGAATTGGGAAATCGAGAGATCAAAGGTTGATCAAGCTTTCGAAGCTCTACGAATAACCTAGAGGTATAAATCGAACCTCTCTCTAATTATTTCTTAAGTTTAAGCATGTTTGTAAATTTTTTCCTAGTTGATAAATGGCATGATCTAGGCTTGTGTTGAGTTTATTAGTACGTATGCATGTTTAGCATGTTATATTATTGTAACGCCCCGTATTTGTCCAACCTTTTTATTTAATAAATTACGTAGCAAATGTCGCTACAACCATTATATTATTAATATTATCTAGCGACTTCTCTACGACATTCGAATTATAGCCGCGAGGATGAATAGTAAAATTCAATAAATAAATTACGAATGACGGTCGGAATAATTAATTTGACCCGGTAATATTTATTATCGCCATAGCGACGTGATTGGGCCGAATTAATTATTTAAGCCCAACCTTTTATTTAATTGGAGAATTGGGCTAAGAGACTCTATTTATTTTAATGTGTTGGGCCAAATTAAATAGGAGCCCACATGAGAATAAATAAAATAGCCCAACTAATTAATCTAGGAAGTCCATGCATATTCCATAGTTAAATTCATAACTGTCGAAATAATTATCGATACGAGAAACTTAGTCCGGAAAATATTTGTAGTATTATCGGCAAATTATATTATTCCCTTTGTGCCACACGAATTGTCCCTCTTTCCTTTTTCGTCCGTCCCACTTCAATTGTCCCCTTACCTAAAATGGAAAGTTAATACACACTCACGAATAAAATATTAATTTCATCTATCTCTACAACATTGGTTATTGTGCCGAATCCCATTGGGACAATTCCCATGGGACGGAGGGAGTATATCGATATTACCTCCTAGGCAAATTCTGGAATTTAATTCCATTAAATGAGATGCCCAATATTTTCAGCGCGCACACACACACACACACACACACACACACACACACACATATATATATTTATATATAGGATATAATGATCGATTTTAATCGCGAGCCGATGGGCATAAGATCGAGTTGTTGGAATAATTAATTTTCAACTTACTAATTTTATTAGCCACATTACTTCTACTTTATGAAGAAGAATTAAATTAAAAATGGGAAGACCCATATTATTATTTTATGCCCAAATATTCATACAACATCCGATTGAGACGATTCGAAATGCTAAAGCAAGAGTTCGAAGGAAGAAAAATCATTGTATCATTTATTTAATTATCGGATTGAAAGATCATAGTGAAATGATGAAATTAGAGATCATGCGTTATATTGTTTCAAACAATTATGTAGATGACGGATTACACTATCACCTATTTAGCAAAATTACCACAAGGGCAATTAGTTACAAGAGGGAATTTGAAATCATTAGAGGGCAAACATGGAAAGTAGGAAGGTGATCATTGCAAAAATTTTATCATGATATGCAATAACATTTTCACACTCCACCCTTATTTCTCCCCATTTATAATCCACACACTCACCCCATTTTACACAAATTGTATTAATTTTATTTACTTGAAATCCATTCCCATTTATTTGAGTAAAGACCTTTCTATTTTATTTGCTTGAAAATCATTTCATCTCTCTCTCCACCCTTCTTCTCAAAATTTCCCTGCACCATTTCTCTCTCTAAAGACCATGGAAAACCTCCATTACAACAACCACAAAAACCTTCAATATCCAACCCTTCCCCCACCTATTGAGCCTCCATTTTTACAAAAAGCTTACTACGCATGAACAGTTCGTGGCTTAGTGCTCGCGCGAGGAGGGTATCAAACTCCGGAAGTGGTTCCAGTGCCATCTGTGCGGCGGTGAAAGTAGAGAAGGTTGTAGACAAACCACGAAGGAACCAGTGTGACTTATCGAATGGATCAATTGATCGACCGATGGCCGAGAGTTGATAGCCAATGCCTTTGAAGCAACAACCGTATTCAGCAATGGAAAGGTTGGCTTGTTTCATAGATAAAAGATCGTCCTTCAAACTGAGTTCCCGCGCCTAAGAAGTGTGAAGGTAAGAACGAGAGAGAGCGATCCAAACGTCGCGAGATAAGGCACAACCAATAATAACAGCCATAGATTCCTCTGTTAAAGTGGAGACCAAGAATAACTTGATAAGATAATCACGAGAATACCATTTAGAGTATTCCGGATTGATGGATGGCACACCGGATGAGGATGTGATGGCGCGGTCGGGCATGGAAATAGAGCCATCAACGTACGGAAGAATGTTTTGCGTAATGAGCAAGGGTTCAATATGAGCGTGCCAGATGAGATCATTTGTAGACGTAAGTTTGATATTCACCATGTGAATTATCGTGGATAAAGGCTAGGTCGGAAGTTCGGAGGGATCAACGAGCGTGGCCATGGAAATAAGGGAGGGGGCGGCGCCGATTGAAAATAAGGATGGTGGAAAAATTAGGGTTTAGGCCAAGGTTGGCTGATACCATGTAGGGAAATAATAATTTGTATTTCACTCAATTGAATTATGATGTACAACATGATTTATATAGTACAAACAAAGCAAATCTATCTAGGAAATATAAGATATACACAATCTTGTTGAACAAGGAAATAGAAGATATATGTATATCTAAGATATATCTTAAGACTTACCTCCTCAACCCCCTCGATACAATGACGTGAAGAACTATACGGTCTAAGTACTTTGGTCTCAAACACGAAGTAGAATCACGCTTCAAGTAGGAGAAATGAGATCCCTACGAAGAGAGGAGCACGAATACGCAAAGATCTAAACTAGACGATGCCGGAAACAACTCGAAAGTTGAAACCCCTATTGCTGAAAATTTCTCCCTTCAAGTAGATGATTTCTACACTCCATATGACCTCCTTGTTATGAATATGTGATTTCATGTAGGATCAAGAGGTCACAAATAAAATCTTAAGGGAAATGGATTAGATGAGCATGCCTAGGCCTAAGCTTAATATATGTTGCATATTGATGAGCATAGAACACATATATATGATTGCATGTTTGATCAAGCTTAAGAATCATGACCTTTCATTTTTAAAGTTGATATTCAAACTTATATAGAGCTGAGATCGATATATATCAAGTTTGGGGGTGAGATATTGACATGTATGTTGAGAAATCATGTGTTGATTAAATTTGGGAGTATGCCCTGTTTTGGACAGAGATTAAAATGAGTAAGGCTGTTTCTGTAGTTATTGTATTGGGTCTATTTTCAAAATGTATAAACTATAGTGAGTTAGGAATCTGTGGAATTTGAAATCGCATGAATCGAAGTTGTGAAACTCGAGTTTAAAGCATTTAAATAATATGTCGCAGATTTTGGCAGTTTAATTTGCACGACCTTAAAAACCTATTTTTGGACCTTGGAAAAATCTTATTTTCATAATATGAACTCTAGACATATTAATTTGTACTCTGTAGGAAAATCAAGCCATTTCACTCAATATATTAATTATTAAAAATATGTAAACTGCTGAAAGTTGAATTGGAATTTCATAATGTAGAACTTCACCATTTTCAAATGAAAATTCGTTTTAACGAACCGTCACCTCGAGCACATCCACATTAAAGTCTTGTTTTAATCAAATTAAAATCAGCCTTATTAGATGTCTCAATCTTTTTGTTGTTATTTTGAAAATGAACTAGTTAACTAGGTAATAACTCATAATTTGGACTTAGAATAATTTGATTAGTTTTCAGATTTCACTAGGATTTTTCTAAGGCCTAATTGCATAATTAGTTCACTTAGTTAACTAAAAATAATTGCTTTAGATTAGTCATAAGTTGATAACTTGATCACTAATTCGTTTTCATTAATTAATATTGGCATAGTTTGAACTTGCTCACTAGCTTAATAATTTGACTAAGTTATTAAATCTTGTTTAATAAAATAAAATTTAGAAGTCCTTGAATCTTTTTCTTTATAAATTTCGAATTGCATAATTTGTAATTGGGTAATTAATTGAATTAAATTGATTTAAGAACTTCGATAAATTTTGAGTCAAAGACATTGTAGTAATTTATTCAAACTTTAATTAGGTACCTTAATTGCCAAGAAGGAAGCATCGACTAGCGGAACTAAATAATTGGATCCATCAAACTATTTGAGGTGGACATTACTTTATCCTATCAAAATGGTTTTGCCAAATGCTTTTTCCAAAAATGATTCTTTGTTTTGAAGCATGTTACAACGCAAATTATTTTGGCACCGTATGATTGTTGTGATGATATGAATTGGTGGATGAATGATATATTTGGAGATGTGTTGGATCGGGGAAGTGCCTACCCCAGTGGTATTGTAAGCCGAATGCATTAGCCCGGATAGTAATAAGACTACCAGTTGGGTAAGGGTGATGAAACTTTATCGAGTAGATAGCGAGTGGCCACTCCTATCTTACCCCATTTGATTATGTGGATCATGTTGAATATAAAATGTTGATGATGAATATGATATACAATGATGAATATGAACTCTTGATGATGTTGGGGAATGATTATGTGGTGCCTAAATTGAGTGGGAGCTCCCAAGTGAGGAAAATGTGTTTTGTGCATATACATGAGGCTTTCAATAAAAACTTGTATTATGCATGAGTGTGCGGTGTTTTCATTATATGTATGTATTTGTTTTCGGGACACCGTGATCACTGGGTACATTCGTGTACTTAGCCCCTATGCGTGTTTTCCCTACGTGTAGGTACCGATTGATGAATGTGAATGTGGTGTTATGAAGAGGGGATCGAAGGAGGAAACCGTAATGGATTCATAGTTCTATTAGTTGTTCGGTTTGTACTACATTCGAATCCATGTTGCTTTTGATTATATCTTTTGAATGGCATGTACTTGCACTACTATGTTACTTGGAATATTGATCTAAACTTCTTAAACCTCATTTTGTATCAACTTTCAAATGCTTGGATGATTGAGCTTGAATTCTTGTAAACCTCAACATGATTTGAACTTGAAAAGCTCGATTGATCAAATGTTAATTCATGCAATCTCTTGACTCCTACGATTCATTCTTGTCTATGCATGCTAACTTATTCTTATTCTTCTAGCATGATTCATTTTGTTTAGTTATAGTATCGAAGCGACGTGCTATGTCTTCATACATAGTCTCATTGGTTCAAGTATGCTAGTGTTGAATTGTGTCCCTTGTATTCTTCTTTTGAGCATGCCTTATTATTTATCCTATCATGCTCGTATTGTTAATTGACTCTATTTTCGCTGCGAACTATTGATTGTCTTTCCTTTCAAGCATGTGTTATTTTATTGCCTCATCATGCTTATATTACTTATGTGAATCTCATCTCCGCTGCGATACGTTCACTCGAACCTCATTTCCATGCTTGCCTTTCGATTGACTCTTTAATTGCTTCCGGATGATTAATTATTTTCGCTTAAGTAGTAACTTCCCTTAGTGTGCATCATGTCGCACGTGGGACTGTCGTATAGGTCTGATTTGGGGGCGCGATAGAAGGTGGTATCAGAGCGTAGGTTTTTATTTAGCTCGATACCGCAACCTCTTAGATTTAGGTTTCCATTTTAATGCATGCTTATTTGAATTCCATGATTAATTCGTTCCTAATCTTAATTCAAATATTTGCTTAGTATGAGCATGCATGACTTCTTGAAATAATTGTTTGAATTCCTTGTGAATTTCCCTAAATTCCTTATGCTTATCTTCTTGAAATAATTGTTTGGATTCCTTGTAGAATTTTCATGTATTATCTATGCTCATCTAGCTTTCGACTTTACTTTTCTTTGGATTCTTTGTGAAACTTCTATGATTTCTCTATGCTTATAAATCTCTTGACATGATTTTCTTTGAATCTATCTCTTACCCTGATTTCATTGAATCCATGCTTGATTTAAAGAGATAGCAAATCTTAAGCCTAATTCTTTCATATGGAAAATTTGAAACCTATGTTCTTTCTATAATCTTGAAAACATGCCATCAATTACTTTCTTTGAATTTATATGAGAATTTCGGACCATTTTTTGTTCTTAGTTGGTTCGAAAGTTGTGACCGTTGTTAAAGCTCGATCCCTCTCCATAACACGCCACACCATCATCAAACATCGATGTACGCCTTTATGAGTTTAAAACTTTGTAAAACATTTGTGCATAAAGGTTGGATAGAAGTTTGGGATTGTTTTGAAGAAGCATGATTTATGATTTAAAATACCACTTGGGAGCCTATTTTTGAAAATCAAAGGATTATATGGGAGCATGAGAAGCATGAGCTTGAAATTGTAGATGAGTTGAAATTTCATTATGATTGTGAATTATAAAGCATGAAACGGGAAAGCATGATTAGATATGAAACATGTGGATTCCTTGAATGATATGATACACTTGGTGGATTGTTAATTGCATGATTATATGGTAGTTGAAATTTAGGGGTGAGATTGATTTTGAGGATAAATAAAATTATTGTCATGCATTGATGGATTTTCTATTTTTAGGATTTCATTAGGCTATTGTATATATAATGCAATACAAAAGAATTTCGTGTTTGCATCGTTCAAACAACCTTAATATATACATTAATCGTGATGGAAGTCATCACAACCGATGTGAAACATCATACCTTAATACCTTTTATTTGTATTAAGTAATTGCTATTATTCCGCACCACTAACCTAACTCGATTTATTCTCACAGCCATGTTTAGGAACATGTTAGGAGGGTGAATTTGCAAAGAAACACGCCGAAGGGCAATGCTTGATCTCTACTTCAACCGGAACTACGCGGTCGAACTGAACGTGCACTTGCTAGTCAACTAATTTTGCAATGGCTGGGTTTCCTTGGAGGAATACGGGATTAACGATGCTCAAGCAATTGTAAAGCTCATGGAGATCTTACCCGATAATTGGCAACCATGGGCTTGGGAGCAAGCAAACGACTTCCTACGAGCATTTGTGGAGAAAAACCTTGTGTTTGCCGATGCCGATGGGTTCATGGAGCAACTTTGGACCCAAGACGACGAGGTGGGTGATCCACCAATTGGATGATATGGCTCGGGACCTAGAATACCTCCTGGATATGAAGAAAGCGTAGTCGAATACGCCATGGATGGAGTCCGAGAAAGGGGAATCCCAAGAGTCTATAAGGTGGACATCCAAGACATAGACACCCGAAGGAAGAAGAAGACGAAGAAGACGAGCAAGGAGCATTAGGACTCAAGGACGACCCCATGATGTGGAATGAGATAGGAAACTTAAACGAATGAGAAGAGAATGACGAGGCCTTGCTTGCCATAAACAATGCACCGCCCGGAAACAATGAAGGAAACTTGAATGGAGGTCTAGCTGAACCCGAGCTAGGAGTGGTAGGTCATGAGGCTCACAATTATGAGGATTGGAATTTAATTGACAAGGTGCAATATCAATTTAATCAAGACGCCGCAGCTCATTTACCGACATGGGATGATAACGATGAAGTACTCAATTCGTGAAGAAAGAAAGCGATTCACCTTTTGACTTAGGACTAACATAGCAATCCTAACTTAGTATTAGTTCATTTTTGGAAGTATTAAAAATGTAATCATGAATGATTAAACATTGTCGATCGATTCCAAAGGGAATCTAATTTTGTCGTGAATTAATAGAAAAATCAAAATTTTAATCGATGTTGAGCTCCGAATTATCCATATACTCATGGTGTGAATGAAGAAAATCTTTGTGGGAAAACAATTGAATAAATCTTCTCAAATGAATGATGTAGCGGGTTACGTATAATAGTTAAAGTTCGAATATATGCAATCATTATACAATAAACTTAAGAATTGAAGATACAAATATGCGCAACATCGAGTATTAATCAAACACGATCATGAAATAAAAAATTAACTGCAAGACAAAGTAAGCAAAAGTCGATGCTTGAAAATAGGGAGGATTTGCCGAAATAGGAGGCCAGGGGATGCGGGAGACACAATTAACCGAGCCATCGCCGCGTGCAATGATAGAGGCTCAGAAACAAGGCGAATCACCACGGTCAGGCCGCGGGTAAGGTAGCCAATCATACCTCGCTAGCCTTTTCCCAGCCAAAAACTACGGTCACACACCGCGGGTGACGAAGGGCTTGAAAATCTTACACCGCAGGCTGCGGCTGCGTGCAATGACAGAGATCTCGAAATACGGCAAAATGCTACGGTCCCCCGCTGTGGGTGGCAACAAAAGCCCGAAAACAAGGCAAAATGCCTTCAGACATTTTCTTACATACAATCTCCCTCATGAGATTGAATCTGACAGTTCTGTCCGTCTCCCCATAAGTCACTGTGAGACTATCCATGATATCACAGGTCTTATCATAATGCTGATGCTGCAGCTACAATACTTTATTCATAGTGGTCATCATGTAACATTTCACTACATTATTGGACTTGATCCACTTATCATAAGAATGCCACTGCTCAGCAGTAGAATTAGCAACAGGGACTGGCGGACATGGATCAGTAAGGAAAAATTTGTGTTCTTCCGCAACAAGGATATAATCCAAGTTACGCTTCCATTCAAGTAAATTCGGACAATTGAGAGGATTTTAAGCGAGGATATTGCTGACATTGTTCATAGATATATCTGAAAACAAGTAAGCGGATTAAAGTAAGCACATACTACGAACAATTGAAACTGATATGCATAAAACCTTTAGATAAAACAATGCAATTTGCTTCCTCCAATTGCCCAAGCTAATTTACCGCAAACGCTCAACCAGACCAAAATAGGTCCTTTAATTTCTCTTCATGCCAGGTATCCGCCGGCAAAAGAAATTAATATTGGAGATCTTAAGACCATGTTCACCTATCCGAAGCAAGGACATCACAAATGAGTTATACTCCAGGCAACATCTAAGCCAAAGTAACCACAATCCTAACTCCGAATGTTAAAAAGCGATTGGGCATACGTACTCGACCCATACCACATGCCCTTTACATCCTCTGTTATCCCACTTAGATTAATCTTAGAGACCAGTGAATGTTGTCTCAATGCAAGCTACCCGAGTACACGTTTGCTTAGAAGCTCCCACTTCTCATCTTAAAATAAGTATTTTATTTGGAAACCTCATCGCATTAGAACTGGTAAAGGACCTCTAACGTAAGCTACCCGAGTAGACGTTTACGCTTCAAAATGCCTTACTTCTAATGAGAGGTCGTATTTGTGGAGGTCTAATGATTTTAGTTAGAAAAGAACCAAAATCCAGCTTAGTATTTTTACTTTTAAAGGTTTCAGCGCACACATTATTTCATGTACCATAAATTATGTCACATTTAAAATTCCATCATAAATTAATATGATCCCGGAATTTATGGATACAATTTAAAACATAAAATAAATCACATAAGACATGCTCAAGAATTAAATAATTGTGACGTGCTTATAACAGTAAATAATTAAAGCAAATAAACATGCTTTCCTATTATCTACTAGTGCGCACATAATAAATCACATCAGTACGAGAAAAATAATTAAATAAACAAATAAAATTTCTTGTGGCCCCTCAGATGAGATTACAATTGAAAACCTATCTATTACAAGGCTTTAATTCAAATACAAATCTTCAAATTGTGCTCGTTGGACTTGAAATCTGATTTGGACTGATGAAACAACAATTGGGGCTACAATTAGGGTTTCAGGCCCAAAACAGAACCAAACACCAATTTTTAGGGTTGCAGGCCGCCTCCGGGTCGATGGGCCCGCATCACAGCCTGAACTGCTGTAAACCCTAGGGTTTGGAAACCCTAGTTTTCACAGCAGCCACTGATCATTATTTTTTTATATAGTAATTCTATAGTGTAGTGATGAAATAAAATTATCGTCCCACAGGGATTGCAAAAGCGAATTTTCTCATATACTGAACCATTTGTTTTTCAAATTATTGTCTAAGTAAATCGAAATTTTGGAAAATATTTCATTGGAACTCTAAAACTAATTATTGCAAGGAAATTAAATTAAACAGAAAATTAAACTTAGGTTTGAAAACTCTTGAAGAAAAGATCAGATTCCAGGGCAAGTTCATATCAAGGATAACATGCAAGGAAAATCTATTGATTAATTAAAATAGAAAATTATGGTGGAACATCAGAAAAATACTATAAACTCCAGGGTTTGGCAATTTATAAAGTTGATTATCAATTCCCTATATCCTCTCGGTCTCTAGGAAAATCAATAACTCCAGAAATCATCAGATCTATTCCTATGAATTAAATCATTCTTCTCAGACATAATAAAAATTCATATTATTAATTCTTTGATCCATTAATTAATTTTCACTTTTCAATCTCAAATTAATTAACTATGATAACCTAATCAAATGGCCAATTTAATTAGATTGAAAAAGCACAAGAATTAATAAACCAATTAAAAATATTAATCAATTCGATTTCCTAAACATGCATCCAAGATATTCACATAAGCCCTAGAATCTGAATAGGGATTTACTCACACAAATTCAAGATTAACATAAACATGGAATGATAAAACCTGGAATTGTACTTCATTAAAAATAAATAAGGATCCGGACTGGAAAACTTGTTCGCAATCTTTGGAATCGACAAAAACAACTGAAGAACAATGATTCACAATTCTCTGAGCTCTCAAATTGAGATAAGGTCTAAAACTCGTCCATAGAAGATATATTTATAGAGTCTAAAAATCTCCACTTGGTAAAAAAAAACTGAGAAGGAAATAATTCCCGTTCAAGCGTCCTCGCTGTCGATCGACACTACGCCTGTCGATCGACAGGCGTGCATTTTCTTCATCCGACAGGGTTCACCCACGCTCGATGCTCGGCCCAAATCTCGACCGACAGGGGGACTTTCGGTCGATAGGGAAGCTACAAAGGCCCGGTCGCTGCTCTAAATCTCGATCGAAACTGAGACCTCATCTGGGACGTCCCTTTTCTCTACTTAGTCGATTTTCCTCGAAAAACCTGAAAATTTTACCATGAAACACAACCCAAGGGTGAAAATGCTCTAATGCACACATATTGAACTAAAACACACTAATTATATCAAAAACACCTAAAAATTCATTGATAAGTGAACGAAATAATGCACTTATCAACTCCCCCAAACTTGAACTATTGATCGTCCTCGATCAAACACCAAAAGAAATTCAAAATCATGCAAACAGAGATGTGCAATGCCTCACGAGACTCATCATAATCCAAGTACACCCTCATCCAAAAGACAATGCATCCAAAATTCAATCAAAATCATCAACTGTTTTGGGAAGAACCTCACTGTCAAGAATTGTTTTGATGATAGGAAGAATTATAATTCAGAATCACTCATCACTCAAGTGTTTAGGGTATGTGTTTACACTCAAATCAAAGTAAGACAGTCTTCTTAACCATAAGTTTGGCAAATTTCTCTTCTCTCCACTGCTTAGAAAGTAATATAACTCGATGAATCAAAAAGGTCTTTCATTTGGCTGTAATGGGGCTTTCCTAGTAGGTAGGTCAGTTTAGGCTGAGTGACTGACACACTTATAATTTTCCCAACTTCCCAACTGTTACTACTCACCACATCTATTGTTCAACTTTCTCTTTCTCAATACACATTTTCAACAAATTTTCACCAAAGCACAACAATCCCCTTTTTTAACACGGGTAAACTTTAACTTTTCTCTCTTTTTTTTTTCCTTCTTCTTTCAAATATCAACTCAAATCCATGAGTATTCAAATGATCAAACTATCTTCACAACTCATAATCTATCTACCTTCCTCACTTATTTTTCTTTTTTTTTTTCAATACCACAACTGACTCACCAGAACTCTAATATGAACAAAAATGATTTTCCAGGCTCAAAGTGGCTACAAGTGGTCTTGTGTAGGGTTAGTGTTTGGGAATAGGCTAAGAAAAGAGATGTCTAAGATCATTTTCACCAAGTCTTATCTCAATGCAGTCTCGAGAGAGAAATAAGCCAAATTCTAGAATCCAACTGCAAACTTTATCACACATGAAGGAATTTAAGGTACAAATCTCACTTGGTTGTTTATGTTCTTCCCTAACAGTATCAAATCTTAATCAAACAAATTCAGCACAATCCAAATTCAGAGAGCAACTTTTCATACGGTATTCTCCTATCATAGGCTACTCATCATGCAATCCTAATCGTCTCAATCTTAGTGCAGACCAATCATCAATCATAAGCTTTAAAGATAAAGGAGAGGACTAGTACTTAATCTCAAGCTCAAATACATGAATTTTGTTCCTAATACAATCTTCAATCACCATTTTCAGACTAGCAAATACAATCCAACAGAAAAATACACAGAAATGCAGAAAACGAAATACAAGGAAGTAGCAACAAATACATCAAAGAAGCAAGTACATCAACTCAACTACTGAAAAGATAACTAATAAAGGATTCCGTTCCTACAAGTCCTCATCCCCCCAAACTTATTCAACACAGAGGGAAGAATAAGTTTGAAAGTCGGCATGTAAGAACGGAATCTCAACCTCAATCCCTCTCACAGCTCGGATCCTGCTGATGCTGGCCCTCCCTCCTGCCGTAGCGGCGAACCAGATTGTACTGGGAGAATAGGTCCTCCATCTGCCGACTGAGCCGGCCGATGTCAGTAGTGTGGGCGTCCTGCTGAGCCCTGATATCCTGCAACAAGACATCCTGCTCCATCTGATGAGCACGGACTGCGTGGATGTCGGTCCTGAACTCGGCAGTGGCGGAGGACTGTGCCTGCAAAAGAGAAAGAAATAAGTCCCAATCCGGCTCAGCACGGGAGGTACGGCTGCGGGTCCTGGAGGAAGAAGCTCCGCCGGCTGTGGAGGTAGAGGCACCGGGATGGCCACCGGGAGGTGGAAACTGCAACTGTTCAGGTGGTTGTTGCTCAGGGATGGCTCAGCGCTGCTGCTCCTCAAAAAGGGCGGCCTCCTCCTCTCTGGATAGGCGTCTCTGGTCGGGCCGAGGAGTTTCGGAGTGGTGGAGGAGTCTGGAGGTCGGTGGCGTGCCGTGTATCCCAAGTGTCCGATCCATGTGCGCCGGAGTTGCCATAAACCAGTTGTCATGAAAAGTGTTATCCGTGACGTGAATAAGCTCGGGAGCAGGCAACAAGAACAGGTCGCCATTGGAAAGGCGCCAGTAGACATCCCCCTCGTGTATGACAATGTATCCAAAATGCTCCATATGATTCCGGAGTAGAGTCTGGTATCCACCGACGGGAGTATAGGCCTGAACTGGAATACCCAAGGAAGCAGCAATCGGGGTCACAAATCCCCCGTACCAAATATCCCCCGAGACCACGGTACTCTGGCGCTTCCAGTTGTCCATCACAAACACCACCAAACTCAAATGAACGCCATTAACCATGGCCCACAAACAAAACACCTCAGAAATGCGGGGTTTGCCGCTCTCATGTCGCCCGAAAACGGATAAACCCAAAAGCTTGAGAACGCACCTGAAGACTGGATTATCCACTGAGGTGAGCTTCATGTTCCCGGAGTCAAACTTCTTGGGGTCATCACAAGAAGCAATAGAAGTCCAAAACGCCCCAATCAGGAACTCAGGAGGCTGATGGTACAGGCCGCCCACCTTGCATCCCAAAAGTCGGTCAAACCGGGACCGAGTGATAGACTGGCGCACATTTCGGAGCTGAAACTCCGCTCCATTCGGCTCATACTTGTAGCGCCGAGATGGGGCGATGATGCGGAAGGCGGAGAAGAACTCTAGGACAAGAGGGCGAATGGTGGGCCACTGCTGGGTAATAAAGTGACCCCAGCCGTATCGGGCAAAAAGGGTCTGAACATCGGACCCCAGCCCCAAGTCCTCGAAGCATCGAGCATCTGGATATTGCATCGGCTGCACAGTACATTTCTGAAGCTCCCCGAATCTCTGCATGTGGGCAGGCGTCTCAAACTCTGGAACCCAGCCCGGTAGCTCCTCCGGTAAGACAATTTGATCATCATCCTGCTCCCTCTCAGAATCAGAACCCTGGGGGTTCTCCTCATACTGCTCATCCTCAGAAGACATCTACAAGACAACCAAACAGCCGGGAATCAGACACGGGGACACAGATACAGGACAATGGCAACTCCCCCAAACTTGCTAAAAACCATCAAATGGAGAAACTAACAACAAGGCATGCTCAATCAACAAAATCCCCCAATCATGCAATGTATGCTTCAATGAAGGGCTAAAGAATCAGAAAGCAATCCAGAACAAAAAGAAGAGCAAGCACCAAGAAGAACATACTCATGCAACAGTAGAGGGGTACACAAAGGGATCCATTATCCAAAATTAAGCCTAATTGAGCATGCCCATCCCAATTCAAGCTCAAAATTCAGCAATTAACATCTTCCCCAAGCAAACAATATCACAACTCAAGTCTAGGAGCCAACTATGGAGGGAAAAGGGTCCAAGTGAACAATCCTACTCAAATCACCCACAAAATCAAAGGAAATTGAACATACAAAATAGAAATCGACCATTCAACCAAACCAAAAGGACCCAGGAGCTCAATATAGGCATGAGAATCGATCAAAATTATCAATTGAATGTAAAGCATGCAAAACCTAGACTAGGGCACAAAATGGGAAAAATACACAAAATCAACACAAATTAAAGTAAATAAACATTAAAGGATGGAAGGGAAGAGCGATTACCTTGATAGAGTGGTGAGAATCGGCAAGAATTTGCGGTCGACAAGTGGGGGTGGAGGTGATTGTGTCGTGCGAGTGAAAAGTGAGTGAGGGACGAGCGAGTCTGCGCACTTTTATTTAAAAGCAGACGTGCGTCTGTCTCGATCGATTGGGCGCCTGTCGATTGAGATTGACTCTTCATTTAACCCCAGACCGGTTGCCAGTTTGTTGATCGACAAGACGCCTGTCGATCGACAGTGAGTCCAGTCGACAGCCCGACCCTCGACCAATTTTTTTTTATGTGTCTGCAGATCCATTGACAGGGACCTTGTCGATCGATACTGACGACATTTTTCTTTTAAAAATTTTAAGTTCTGAAAAATTTTCTAAGGCATGAACATTAATCCTATCTACCTAAGACTCAAAAATAAGACTCAAAAATCAACACAAAATAACAAAATGATGGGTTACCTCCCATCCAGTGCTTAATTTAACGTCGTTAGCTCAACGATACCTCGGATCAAGGCCTGTCCAGATAGTGCACTTCCACAGCTCCAATCTCCAGCGGGCTGTAGTAGCGCTTAACTCGATACCCATTCACTCTGAATATGGTCCCATCCTGTCCGGCTAACTCCACCACGTCATTGCTAGCAATGTTAACCACAGTATAAGGTCCTATCCACTTGGATTGGAGTTTTCCTGGCATAAAACAAAGACGAGAGTTAAACAGTAAAACTCTATCTCCTTTGTAGAATTGCCGCCTCTTGAGCCCCTTGTCATGGAATCTCTTTGCTCTCAGCTTGTAGATCATGGAATTCTCATAGGCTTCCTCTCGGAACTCATCTATCTCATTTAGGTACATGGCTCGGGATTCAACAGCGGCTTTCCAGTTCATGTTCAGCTCCTTCATCGACCGCCATGCCTTGTGCTCAAGTTCTACTGGTAAGTGGCAAGACTTCCCGAACACCAACTAGAACGGAGACATTCTTTTCGGTGTCTTGAATTCAGTACGGTAGGCCCACAAAGCATCATCCAACTTGATTGCCCAATCTTTCTTCATCTTGACAGTCTTCTCGAGGATCCCCTTGATTTCTCTGTTAGACAGCTCAACTAGTCCATTCCCTTGGGGGTGATATGGAGTGGTAACCCTGTGTTTGACACCATAACGAGCAAGCAAAGCAGTCATAGTACGATTACAGAAATGAGAACAACCATCGCTTACCAACGCCCGCGGGGTGCCATAGCGGGTTACTATATACTTCTGAAGGAAATTGACCACAACCTTGGAATCATTAGTGGTAGTCGGAATGGCTTCCACCCACCTGGAGACATAATCAACAGCAAAAAGAATGTAAGAATAACCACCTGAAGGCGGGAATGGTCCCATGAAGTCTATACCCCACACGTAAAAAATCTCCACTTCAATCACTGGGGTCGTGGGCATCTCATCTTTCTTGGAAATGTACCCCATTCTTTGGCATCTGTCACACTTGGTGACATAGGACTGGCAGTCTACGTGGATCTTCGGCCAGTAGAATCCACTGGAGAGGACTTTGAAAGCGGTACGGTTGGCAGCAAAGTGACCACCACTCGGAGAGGACTGGCATGCCTCGATGATCTGGAAGAACTCTGTCTGTGGAACACACCGGCGGATGATAGAATTGGCACATCGGCGCCACAAGTAGGGATCCTCCCAGTAGTGAAAGCGCACTTCCTTCAAGAACCTCTTCCTTTCCTGCGGGGTAGACTCTGGAGGGGGAACTCTGCTCACCAAGTAGTTAGCATTGTCAGCATACCAGGGTGTCTTGTTGGCGTAGTATTCCTTGAGATCCCTATCCTTGCAAGCAAAAACTTGTTCGTTAGGGAAGGACTCCTGGATCCTCAGGTTTTGATCATCCCCCTCAACTGGATGCTCCAATCTGGAAAGATGGTCTGCTATCACGTTCTCACACCCCTTCCTATCCTTGATCTTCAGATCAAACTCCTGGAGCAGCAGAATCCATCAGATCAATCTGGGTTTGGCGTCCTGTTTGGCAAACAAAAACTTAATGGAAGCATGGTCAGTATACACAACAGTTTTCGACCCTATCAGAGAGGACCGAAATTTATCAAAGGCATAAACAACTGCAAGCATCTCCTTCTCTGTAGTGGTGTAATTGCATTGGGCAGGGTTCATGGTCTTGCTAGCATATTGGATGTCATGAAAGAGCTTCCCCTTCAGCTGTCCTAGAACCGCTCCAACTGCAAAATCGCTGGCATCACACATGAGCACAAAGGGCTCATCCCAATCAGGAGAGGTGAGGACTGGAGCAGTCATCAATGCCTTCTTCAACTGCTCAAAGGCTTTCAAACAATCTGCATCAAAAACAAAGGATACATCTTTTTCAAGCAGATTACAAAGGGGTCTAGAGATTTTAGAGAAATCCTGTATAAATCTACGGTAGAACCTGGCTTGGCCAAGGAAACTACGGACTCCCTTCACATTCGATGGTGGTGGCATCTTCTTGATTGCAACAATCTTTGCTTTGTCCACTTCCAAGCCCTCGGATGATACCCTGTGGCCGAGCACAATTCCTTCTTTCACCATGAAGTGACATTTTTCCCAATTCAGACACAGAATTGTCTCCGAGCATCTCTCCATCACAGTGGCTAAGTTCTGCAGACATGAATAAAAAGAGCTACCAAAAACAGAGAAGTCATCCATAAACACTTCCATAATATGCTCAATAAAATCATGGAAAATAGACATCATGCACCGCTGAAAAGTAGCAGGTGCATTGCACAAACCGAATAGCATTCGGCGGTAGGCAAAGACTCCGTATGGGCACGTAAAGGCTATCTTATGCTGATCCTCTGGAGCCACTGCAATCTGATTATAACCAGAATAACCATCAAGGAAACAGTAATATGGATAACCTGACAGCCGGTCGAGCATCTGATCGATGAAGGGTAGGGGAAAGTGGTCTTTGCATGTGGCGGCATTCAGAGCGCGGTAGTCGATGCAAAACCGCCATCCTGTGACTGGTCTTGTCGCCACCTCATCGCCATCGTCGTTCTTCACTATCTGCATCCCTCCTTTCTTGGCTACGACCTGTGTCGGACTCACCCATTGGCTATCTGAGATGGGAGAGATCATCCCGTTGTCGAGAAGCTTTAGTACTTCTTTCTTCACAACTTCCTACATTGCCGGGTTGAGTCGTCTCTGAGCTTGCCTCTTTGGCTTGGCTTCCTCTTCCAAAATGATCTTATGCTGGCAAATTGTTGGGTTGATCCCCCCGATGTCTGCTAGTGTCCATCCTATAGCCGACTTGTGGTCTCTTAAAACTCGTAGTAACTTCTCCAATTCTGTAGAAGTAAGAACAGAAGATACAATAACATGATATGTATTATCAGGACCCAAGAAAGCATACTGTAAATGTGATGGAAGAGGTTTGAGTTCTAAAACAGGTGGTTCGGGCTATTTTCTGGGCCCGGGTGCATCACCATCGGTCGACGGTGGCTCTCTGTCGGTCGAGACAGAGGCCACCTCCTTCTTTCTTCTCCATGTTGCACCCTTGTCGACCCGGGGGGGTGTGGCCTGACTGTCGACTGAGATGCTCCCTGTTGATCGACAGGGAAGCACGGCAGACTCGGTCAACAATGATCCTCTGTCGACCGAGACAGAAGCATCCTGCGAATTTCTTCCTCCTTTAATCCCATACATGCTTGGTAGAGGCTCCCTTTTGTTTTCCTTGGACCTGGGTAGCTCTTCCTTCACATCAAGATCCATGATATAGTCCAACAGCTCATCACAGGCATTGTCAATCTCTGAAAAGGAAAATAAAGATTGGTGAAGACACTTTTCCAGATAATCGGGATTAGAACTAACCGATTGTAAGGAAGCAGAAATCACCGGATCAAAGATGTCAATCATATGGCACTCCTCTTGATAACTCCCATCATCATGTTTCTGCATGGATTTGTATATGGAGAAGGTCACGGACTCGTTGTCGACTCGGAATGTCAGTTTCCCGTATCGAATATCGATCAGGGCTCCTCCGGTCCTCAGAAACGGTCTTCCCAGAATCAGCGGGATATTGTGATCTTCCTCCATATCTAGAACAACAAAGTCAGTAGGGAGAATAAAATCATTTACCTTTACCAGAACATCATCCACAATTCCTCGTGGATATGAAATAGATCTGTCGGCCATTTGAAGAGTGATGGTGGTGGGCTTGATGTCTCCAATTTCCAGCCTCTTGAAGACAGACAACGGCATCAGATTGATGCTTGCTCCAAAATCGCAGAGCACCTTGCCGAACTTCTCTCCACCTATAACACAAGAAATAGTAAAAAAACCCGGATCTTCCCTTTTCAGAGGCATCTTCTTCTGGAGGATGGCACTGCATTCCTCGAATAGATTCACCGTCTCGTGCTGTAGCATGGGCCTCTTTCGCGCGACCATGTCCTTCAGAAATTTGATGTATCCCGGCATTTCCTGTAAAGCTTCTACAAGAGGAATGTTAATGTGCACTTTTTTCATATTTTCAAGGAACCTTGCGTACCTCTCATTCATTTTCTTCTTGGCAAACCGCTGTGGAAATGGCATCGGAGGTAGCATATGTCCAGAGTCTTGTGGTTGGGTCTATTTTGGTGTGGGAGTGGAGGCTGGTTCCTCGTCCTCAAGGCTGATTGGCTGGTCGGAGCCTTCCTGTCGATCGACAGGGGGGATGTCGATCGAAACTGACGCGTCCTCTGTGGGCTCCTCTTCTTCTGCTCTTTCTTCGGTGGCCTCTGGAACAGCATCTCTCTTTTTCGGGCCTTTGTACGACTTCCCCCCTCTCAGTGTAATGGCATTGTCCTGACTCTTTTGATTCTTGGGGTTGGTCTGGGTGTTGCTCGGTAATTGCCCCGGCTTGTGCTGTGCTCCCAATGTATTAGCAATCTGACTGACCTGGGTATTTATCATCTAAGCATACTTCTCCACCCGGTCCACCTTGGTGTTAATCCCAACAATATCCTGCTCTACTCTGCCCACTCTTTGATTTGATTCCTGTATGAACTTGGCCAAGGCATCCTCCAAATTCAGCTTCTTTGGTTCCACAATGGCTTCATTCTGAACACTGAATCCGGTTGGTGGTTGTTCAGTAGCATTCAGGTTTGAGTAAGAGAACCCTGGATGATTCCTAGCGGTCTGAGGATTGTAGCTTTGATTGTATCCTCGATTTTGAGAGTATCCTCCTTGGTAGTTATTCTGATAACCACCTCGTTGGACAAAATTGACATCTGCGGCATCTCCTTCGCTGGACGAGGGACCTGGTTCGACAGCAGCAATGGTTCAACCGGTCTCAACTTTTGTGAAGTCCTCCCTCAGCTTTTTGATCTCGGATAACAAGTCAATCTCTGGTGCAACTACCTTTTCCACGGCTTTGACTGGAGTCTGCCGAACATTGGACCACCTTTGGCTGTTGTTGGCCATCTTCTGGAAGAACTCCATAGCTCTCTTTGGTCCCTTTGTCATGATGGAATCCCCCAGTGTAGAGTCAACCAATTCCACCGTCTTGTCATTCAATCCTTCGTAGAAGGTTTTTGTCTGGTCTGCCAAAGAAATCTCATGGCTCGGGCATAGCCTCAACAACTCCTTATACCTCTCCCAGGCTTTATAGAAGTTTTCGTCACTCCTCTGGGCGAACCTGATAATCTCCTTCCGCTTTTGCCTGATAAAACTAGGAGGAAAAAAGTTAGATAAAAATTCATTCCTCAGCTGCTTCCAAGTACTGATGTTGCTCTTGTCCAGAGCAGTAAACCAAGACAGAGCTTTATCCCGTAGAGAGAAGGCGAAGAGTGTCATCTGAATGGCACCTCGAGGAACTCCATTCATTTTAATAGTATTGCAGACCAGGAGGAACTTGTCGATGTGGGCATAGGGGTCCTCAGTAGCTCGGCCCCAGAATTGGGTCTGTTGTACCATCTGTACAAGTCCACTCTTCAATTCAAAGTTGTTGGCATTGATGCCAGTTCTGAAGTCCGTCTCCTTGAATTGTGGCCTGTACCTCTTCTGGATGACATCTTCATCCTCATCAGCATCAAAGTGGTCATCTTCATCGTCTTTCTCCTCATCGGAGAGATCATCATCCTGTAGATTGCATTGAGGGTTGCGGTTGTTCCGATTGTTGTTGTTGTTGTTGGCTCTTTCAGCATCCAACTCCCTCATGCGCTCTCGCATAGCTTGCATTTCTGCCATCAACTGGGCAGTCTGCTCCGGGGTGATGGCATTCGGGTTGATAACAGCTTGATCGGTCATGGTGTCTGGTGGATTGCTCGAAGTGGCTTCCTCTCGGTTCCTTCTACTGTTGTTCCTTCTACAAGTAGCTTCAATTTCTGGGTCAAACGGAATTGGTGCTTTCCCACTCCTTCGAGTTTGCATCAACTACCCGTAGTTAGACCAAAAGATGAGTAAGTACAACGTAAATTAAAGTGAATTAAATAAAGTACAATAACTAAAGAACATGGAGGGGGCATCTGTCTCGGTCGACAGGCGCCCTGTCGGTCGAGATTCAGGTAGCTTGAATTTCGATCGAGAGGTGCACTGTCGGCCGAGACAGAGAGCACTCCCCAAAAATTCAAATCGCCAAATAAAGCAATAACTTAAATAATAAAATTACAACTTAAATCAATAATCTTAGAACAGATTCAGTAACAAGAGTAATTCTAGACAATCCCCGGCAACGGCGCCAAAATTTGATCACTATTTTTTTTATATAGTAATTCTATAGTGTAGTGATGAAATAAAATTATCGTCTCACATGGATTGCAAAAGCGAATTTTCTCATATACTGAACCATTTGTTTTTCAAATTATTGTCTAAGTAAATCAATATTTTGGAAAAGATTTGATTGGAACTCTAAAACTAATTTTTGCAAGGAAATTAAATTAAACAGAAAATTAAACTTAGGTTTGAAAACTCTTGAAGAAAAGATCAGATTCCAGGGCAAGTTCATATCAAGGATAACATGCAAGGAAAATCTATTGATTAATTAAAATAAAAAATTATGGTGGAACATCAGAAAAATACTATAAACTCCAGGGTTTGGCAATTTATAAAGTTGATTATCAATTCCTTATATCCTCTCGGTCTCTAGGAAAATCAATAACTCCAGAAATCATCAGATTTATTCTTATGAATTAAATCATTATTCTGAGACATAATAAAAAATCATATTATTAATTCTTAGATCCATTAATTAATTTTCACTTTTCAGTTTCAAATTAATCAACTACGAAAACCTAATCAAATGACCAATTTAATTAGATTGAAAAAGCACAAGAATTAATAAACCAATTAAAAATATTAATCAATTCGATTTCCTAAACATGCATCCAAGATATTCACATAAGCCCTAGAATCTGAATAGGGATTTACTCACACATATTCAAGATTAACAAAAATATGGAAAGATAAAACCTGGAATTGTACTTCATTAAAAATAAATAAGGATCCGGACTGGAAAACTTGTTCGCAATCTTTGGAATCGACAAAAACAACTGAAAAACAATGATTCACAATTCTCTGAGCTCTCAAACTGACATAAGGTCTAAAACTCGTCCATAGAAGATATATTTATAGAGTCTAAAAATCCCCACTTGGTAAAAAAAACTGAGAAGGAAATAATTCCCGTCCAAGCGTCCTCGCTGTCGATCGACACTACGCCTGTCGATCGACAGGCGTGCATTTTCTTCATCCAACAGGGTTCACCCACGCTCGATGCTCGGCCCAAATCTCGACCGACAGGGGGACTGTCGGTCGACAGGGAAGCTACAAACGCCCGGTTGCTGCTCTGAATCTCGATCGAAACTGAGACCTCATCTGGGACGTCCCTTTTCTCTACTTAGTCAATTTTCCTCGAAAAACCTTAAAATTTTACCATGAAACACAACCCAAGGGTAAAAATGCTCTAATGCACACATATTGAACTAAAACACACTAATTATATCAAAAACACCTAAAAAATTCATTGATAAGTGAACGAAATAATGCACTTATCAGCCACCACCCCAACCGCTGCCCTTTTTCCAGTGCCGCCACCACCGGAGTTCACAACACGACAGCCACCTCCGACCACCCACGTCCCTACTGTTACTAGTCGGCATCACCGGTGATAGTTGTAGCAGCTTTGCCGCGCAGCAACAGCACTACCGTGAACAGCAGTGCGCGGCCGCTGCAACTCCACCACCACGGCACTGCGCTGCACTGGCATCCATATCGCGCGCCGCCACACCCGCGGCAGCCGCAGTCACCGGCGAGCTCGCTTTGTTCGCGCAGAGGCAGCAGCACGGCCGCATGGCTTTTTGCTGCTATTCGCAACCACCCGCACTGTCTTCAACGTCGCCACCTCCATCTAGCACAACAGCCACTGGCGCGTTCGCCCTGAGACCACGCGATATGCACCAGCTACATCCCCGGCCAACCACGCCATCCACCTTCACAGTAGCTGTCGCCCACGAAGCTAGCAGCTGTAACTACCGTCGAACGCACGCCACGACGCGTAGAATATGAGATGGAGTATGAAGAAGGCCGCGGCGGAACCCTAGCAACCGCCAGCCTTGTCCATCGCCCCCAGCGCCCTCGCCGGAGCTGCTGCTGTCCAACTGCCGCCGCCGGCGCGGTGGCCGCTGCCGCCAATGTTGGGCTGAACCCTGAAACTTGTCGTGATCTTCATTCTTCATTTCTTCGTTCTTCTGGATCTAAATTTCTTCAATTTTTAAGGATTTGAATAATAAAAAATACAAAAAAATAGATCTAAAATCTATTACAAATATTTTCCCTATCAAATCTAACCACGGATTTCCTCGTGGTGAAAAACAGATCCAAAAACGAGAAGGGCATGAGAACAAAAACATCCACGACAATTTAATTCCATCCATGAACATACATATTTATTTAATTTCAATTTATCTAGGATAGAACCTAAGAACAAGAACCTGGCTCTGATACCAGTTGTAAGGTTTAAGTCTACGACAGATAACATAAGTTGTCATTATAATAAATTTTGTCAGGGAGCGTTCTTAGGATATCGAAAATAAATTTTAATTAAATAAATCATGCGAACCTATGCATGCTCCTACAAAATTAATTATAAGGGATGGATTGAGGGAATACCTGAACTTCAATCGTTTGATATACAGGTCTAGATTGGAGACAATAACGATGAAGCAGATCTGAATCTGAGATTGAATAATGGTGGTTAACAAGTGTTCCTATAGATCTGATATTCTGATCTGTTCCCTTGCTCCTCGAAGATCTGGTGAGGATACGCTGCCGAGTTGGATCCGAAAACTGGAGGATTCAATCAAAAATCCCTCTGTCTGATGTGCCGCCGTTTCTCTCTCTAACTCTTATATTCTGTTTTGAATATTTAGTTGTATACTGCCTATATTTTGATTTGATAGAGAGAAAGGCCATTTATAGTGTTAGGGTTTTGAGAAACCCTAATCCTAATGGGCTTGAGCATTTTGTGGGCCAGACCAGGGATGAAATGCAAATAATAAAGTGGGCCCTCTTTATTAATTAATTCTTCCTTGTTCAACCCAAAACATAATTAATTAATAAAACATTATTTTAACCTTCACCACGGTAACAACGCTGACTCAACCCTTTATTACCACGTAATTAGGAACGGGTTGCATTAAACTAACATGATCCACATATTTAAGGTTTTAGACGTTCATTAATTAATTTGGCTTATGACAATAAACCATAATTAATTAATCTCTTATTTCCTGAGTAGTACCACTCACTCCTTTTCACTTATGCCTGAATTAAATAATTCAACCTGCAAGGTTTATAATAAGGAACCTTGTGAGCTCCTCAGGGAATGTCACCATCTTGAAACTGATATGCTTACCTATACGTCTATCCTAAGCAGGCCACAGACAAATTGCCAACACCCAAAATGCAGATATAAGAGTACACGTAAGACTTGCCACCATAGCAAATCAAAGTGTTGTCAATCTGTGTGTGCCCCTTATCCTTTTGTTATGTTTAAGATCATAGGAAGTATGTTAGGGATCTGGCTCATTCATATGTGAATGAGAATGACACATCCCACTGTTGATCCCATCAATACATAAATATATACTGACACATCAAGTAGCTAGGATAAGCTTACTTATGAACCGATGTGCCGCAACTTAGACTTACAGCCTATCCAGGGACGGTCTCAGCTGTGATACTGTTTATATCTCGCTAGGTCAAACGATTCATATGATCCTCTGTGATCTCCTACACACCATATGATCATCCCTATAGGCGTGATAATAGAATATTATAGTTCGTTGTATGTTTGTTATTGTTGCAACACATATATGAAGACCAGTGTACAAAATACTTAATCATATATACTTTCAGTATACAATCCCAACAGATACTCCGTATACCGCTCACCCCGGGGAACCAAAATGTATCAAGACATGAAGCAATCATTTTGATGGGAAGGTATGAAGAAAGATATAGCCGAATACGTGGAGAGTTGCCTGGTTTACCAACATGCAACTATTGGAAATGCCCGAGTGGAAGTGGGAGCGCATAGCTATGGATTTTGTAACCGATCTACCCATGACATAAAATAGAATACGAGCGTATGGGTAATTGTGGATCGACTGACAAAGAACACTCACTTTTTACCAGTTCAGATAACTTTTGGAGCTGATAAGCTAGCAGAGATCTATGTGCAAGAAATAATCCGACTGCATGGATTGCCGAGCTCCATCACCTCTGACAGAGATGCCAAATTCAGCTCAAGATTCTGGATGAGCCTACAGAGAGAACTGGGAACTCAACTGAATTTATCACCCTCAATCAGATGGACAATCCGAGAGGACGATTCAAGTCCTAGAGGACATGCTGAGAGCAATAGTGCTCGATCAAGGAGCAAATTGGGAGCAAGTTCTTCCGTTGATTGAATTTGCCTATAACAACAGTTACCAATCAACCATCAAGATGGCACCGTTCGAAGCACCTTACAGCAGAAGGTGCAAATTACCTCGCTACCGTGTTGAGGTAGGCGAGAGAAAGGCACTTGGCCTTAAGGTAGTAGAAGATATGATTAAATTAGTTCGTCAGATCAAACAGAGGATAAAAAAAGCACAAGACTGACAAAAGTCGTATGCCAACACCCGCCGCAGCGAATTAAAATTCAAAATAGGGGACAAGGTCTTCTTGAAGATATCTCCCTCGAAGGGAATCACCCATTTTGGGATGCACGGGAAATTGAAGCCAAGATTTGTAGGTCCATTTGAAATCCTTGAAAAAAGTTGGCCAGGTAGCTTACCAATTGGCCTTGCCGCCGAACAAGGGTGACATTCATAACGTGTTTCACGTATTTCAACTTCGCAAGTATGTCTACGATCCTAGACATATTATCCACCACCATGAGGTTAATGTGCAACCGGACCTTCATTACCGTGAGATGCTTGTAGCGATTCTCGATAGAAAAACTCAATAGCTCCGCACGAAGAGTATATCGATGGTGAAAGTACTGTGGAAGCACCACGATGTTGAAGAAGCTACGTGGGAACTCGAAGAGAAGATGAAAGAAAAGTACCCCGAGCTATTTTAGTAGACTTTCAATTTTCCATGACGAAAATTTTTGTAAGGTAGGAAGGATGTAACGCCTCGTATTTTCCCCGACTTTTTATTTAATAAATTACGAAGCCAATGTCGCTACAACCATTATATTATTAATATTACCAAGCTACTTCTCGATGACATTCGATTTATTTGCGGGAGTAGATAAAAAATTCAATAAATAAATCACGTATGACGATAAAAAAATTATTCGAATTGGAAATAATTATTTCTGCCGCAGCGACGCGATTCGGCCGAATTAATTATTTAAGCCCAGCTTTTATTTAATTAGATAATGGGCTAAGGGGAATTTACTTAATTAAAGGTGTGTTGGGCCAAATTAAATAGTAGCCCACATGAGAATAAATAAAATAGCCCAACTAAGTAAATTAGCAAGCTCATGTATATTTTCATACTTAATTCATAACTATCAAAATAATTATCGAGATGAGAATTTTAGTCCGGAAAATATTTATATTATTACCGACGAGTTATATTATATCGATATTACCTCCGAGGCCAATTCCAGAATTTAATTCCATTAAATGGGATGCCCAATAATTTTGACACACACACACACACACACACACACACATATATATATATATATATATATATATATATATATATATATATATATACACGATATAATTATCAATTTTAATCACGAGCCGATGGACATTATGATCGAGTTGTTGGAATAATTAATTTCCAACTTATTAATTTTATTAGTCACATTACTTCTATTTTATGAAGAAGAATTTAATTAAATATGGGAAGACCCATATTTTATTATGTTATGCCAAAATATTCATACGATGTCCGATTGAGCCGATTCAAAATCCCAAGGCAAGAGTTCAAAGAGTGAAAAATTATCGTATTATTTATTTAATTATCGGATTGCAATACCATAGTGAAATAATTTAATTAGAGATCATGTGTTATATTACTACAAACAATTATGAAGAGAAATAATTACTCTACCACCTATTTAGCAAAATTACCTTCAAGGGCAATTAGTTACAAAAGGAGATTTAAATCATTGAAGGGCAAATATTGAAAATAGGAAGGTGATCGTTGCAAAAATCCCATCATTATATGTAATAACATTATCACACTCCACCATTATTTCCCCTCCATCAAAATCGACATCCCCTCTCTAATTATGTAAGATTTTAAATTTATTTTACTCCTTGAAATTTATTTCCACCCCATGCCTTTTTATTTTATCTCTTGAAATTCATTTCACTTATTTCCACCCTTCGTCTCCAAAATTTCCCTGCACCATTTCTCTCTCTAAGCTCCATTAAAACACCTCCAAAAACAGCGACAAATACCTTCCATATCCCACCCTTCCCCCACCTATTGAGCGTCCATTTTTACAAAAAGTTTACCTCCTCAACCACCTCTACGCAATAACGTGAAGAACTCTAGGATCGGAGAACCTTGGTCTAAAGCACGAAGTGGAATCAAGCTTCAAGTAGGAGAAACGTGATCCCCACGAAGAGAGGAGCTCGAATACGCAAAGATCTAAGCTAGACGATGTTGGAAACAACTCAAAAGTTGGAACCCCTATTGCCGCGAATTTCTCCCTTCAAGTAGATGATTTCTACACTCCCTATGACCTCCTTGTTACGATTATGTGATTGCATGTAGGATCAAGAAGTCACAAATTAAATTTTGAAAGGAATGTTTGAGATAATGCATAACTAGGTCTAAGCTCGATATATGTTGCTTACTGAAGAGTATAGGACCTACATTAATGATTTCGTGTTTGATCAAGCTTATTAATTAATTCTTCCTTGTTCAACCCAGAACATAATTAATTAATAAAACACTGTTTTAACCTTCACCACGGTAATAGTGCTGACTTGCCCCTTTATTACCACGTCATTACGAACGGGTTGCATTAAACTAACATGTTCCACATATTTAAGATTTTAGACATTCATTAATTAATTTGGCTTATGACAATAAGCCACAATTAATTAATATCTTATTTCCTAATTAATACCACTCACTCCTTTTCTCTTATGCTTGAATAAATCATTTAGCCTGCAGGACTTAGCATAAAGAACCTTGTGAGCTCATCAGGGAATGTCACCATCCGGAAACCGATATGCTTACCTATACGTCCAGCTGATAAGCTCGTATTTTGTCTCACTTATCACGCTGTTTTCTTATTAGTTTCTTGCATTTACTTGAGTTTTTAGTTAATAATCAAGCATGAACTGTTTATAGGGGATATTATGCTTGTCATGGTCATATTTTGCAGGTTATAGGCCAAAATCAATGAAAACTCATACCGAAAGCAGTTGATGTCCAAAGGAAAAGTCACAAATTCTTCCAAAAGTGGAATTTGAGCTAATGGAGCATGGAAGCAAAAAGATCTTTGAAATAGCTTTCCAACACAACTGAAATCGGGTCAATCGGAGTTCGGGAGTGAAAGTTATGGCCAAATCCGTGAGACTGCGCAGAAGGAGCTCGAGTGTTGCACGAATCTCGAGCGAGATTCACCTCGTCGATCGAGACAAAGGACAAATATTGGAAAATTGAGAGTAGCACGAATATCGAGCGACAGTCACCCCATCGATCGACAGGCGCTCCGGAAAGGCATGTTTTTGCCCAATTTGGAGATTTTTTCCTCCCCAAAACATTACCTTTTGAAGATTTAACTTCCTCCCCAAAACATTACCTTTTGAAGATTTAACTTCCTCCCCTATAAATAGGACTTCCCTAGCTCGAAAATAAACACTTTCTCATCATTATTTTTAGTATTTTTAGGTCTTTAATTTTCAGCATCTTTATTGTTTCCCATTAATTTTCCAAGTACTCTTCATTGTTGCAAATTGGATTGAAAGACTTTAAGGTTCCTATTTCTTCAATGCATCGAGTAAGTTTATTTATGTTCATTGCAAGGTTTATTTCAATTATGTTAGGCTAAAAACCCTAACAGGTTCTAGGGTTTTCTCCATCCTTTTCAGTATGTGTTAATTCGATTAATTCCAAACCCTTAATTAATTGGTTCAAATTCTATGCTTTTCAACCCTAAATCTATTTTCAATTTTAGGATCGAGAGATGAAAATTGGATTAGATTTATAGTTATTAATTTTAGACCGAGAGGAGATAATTAATAATAAGAAAATAGAATTTTGATATAATTGGTTTCTGTCTCAAAAAGAAGAATCAATTATAGGGTTTTCAAATCTGTATCTTTATTGAGATTGGCTAGTTTGTGTTCGTGAGATAGAGAGGTAAAATTCACTTTCTAGTAATTTATGTTTTAATTGCCCAACCAATGAATTAACTCCAAAGTATCAGATTTCCCACCTTAATTTAAAATTTTGGGTTTTAGATTGATTGGTTATGCATGTTGGATTGGAATGGTTGATTTCCCTGGAATCTGTACTTTTTATTATCGAATTTTATTCCCAAGTTATTTTCTGTTTTAAAAACTAAAACCGTATTCAAATTTGGATTTTCTCAAACAGCGAATAGATAAACTATGTCGGTACATGAAATAATCTCGTTGCACTATCCCTGTGAGTTCAACATACCTTTGGGTTTATAAATTTATTTGCATCGCTATATTATATTAAAACTGTTAATTCTAACAGCGATCAGATATCACGTTGTTTTCTTATTAGTTTCATGCATTTACTTGAGTTTTTAGTTAATAATCGAGCATGAACTGTTTATAGGGGATATTATGCTTGTCATGGTCATATTTTGCAGGTTACAGGCCAAAATCAATGAAAACTCATACCGAAAGCAGTTGATGTCCAAAGGAACAGTCACGAATTCTTCCAAAAGTGGAATTTGAGCTAATGGATCATGAAAACAGAAAGCTCTTTGAATTAGCTTTCCAATGCAACTGGAATCAGGTCAATCGGAGTTCGGGAGTGAAAGTTATGGCCAAAGCCGTGAGACTGCGCAGAAGGAGCTCGAGTGTTGCACGAATCTCGAGCGAGATTCTCCCCGTCGATCGAGACAGAGGGCAAATTCTGCAAAATTGAGTGTTGCACGAATCTCGAGCGACTCTCACCCCATCGATCGATAGGAACGCCGGAAAGGCATGTTTTAGCCCAATTATGAGATTTTTTCCTTCCCAAAACATTACCTTTTGAAGATTTAACTTCCTCCCCTATAAATAGGACTTCCCTAGCTCGAAAATAAACACTTTTTAATCATTATTTTCAGTATTTTTAGGTCTTTAATTTTGAGCATCTTTATTGTTTCCCTTTAATTTTCTAAGTACTCTTCATTGTTGCAAATTGGATTGAAAGACTTTAAGGTTCCTATTTCTTCAATGCATCAAGTAAGTTTATTTATGTTTATTGCAATGTTTATTTTAATTATGTTAGGCTAAAAACCCTAACAAGTTCAAGGGTTTTCTCCATCCTTTTCATGATGTGTTAATTCGATTAATACCAAACCCTTAATTAATTGGTTCAAATTCTATGGTTTTCAACCCAAAATCTATTTTCAATTGAAGGATCGAGAGATGAAAATTGGATTAGATTTATAGTTATTAATTTGAGACCGAGAGGAGATAATTAATAATAGAAAAATAGAATTTTCATATAATTGGTTTCTGTCTAAAAAAGAAGAATCTATTATAGGGTTTTCAAATCTGTATCTTTATTGAGATTGGCTAGTTTGTGTTCTTGAGACCGAGAGGTAAAATTCACTTTTTAGTAATTTAGGTTTTAATTGCCCAACCAAGAAATTAACTCCAAAATATCAGATTTCCCACCTTAATTTAAAATTTTGGGTTTTGGATTGATTGGTTATGCAAGTTGGATTGGATTGGTCGATTTCCCTGGAATCTGTACTTTTTATTATTGAATTTTATTCCCAAGATATTTTCTGTTTTAAACACAAAAACCCTATTCAAATTTGGATTTTCTCAAACAGCGAATAGATAAACTATGCCAGTACATGAAATATTCTCGTTGCACTATCCCTGTGGGTTCGACATACCTTTGGGTTTATAAATTTATTTGCATCGCTATGTTATAATAAAACTTTTAATTCTAACAGCGATCAGATATCACATTGTTTTCTTATTAGTTTCTTGCATTTACTTGAGTTTTTAGTTAATAATCGAGCATGAACTGTTTATAGGGGATATTATGCTTGTCATGGTCATATTTTGCAGGTTATAGCAAAATCAATGAAAACTCATACCCAAAGCAGTTGATGTCCAAAGGAACAGTCACGAATTCTTCCAAAAGTGGAATTTGAGCTTATCCATCAGGGAACATGGCTTATCATCCCAACAATCGGAACCATCCCAACTTCTCTTATGGGAATCCGAATAATGATTTGCAGCCACCACCTGGGTTTGCTGCAAGTCATGGGTTGCCTACTGAACCAAAGGAGCCAAGCATGAGGGAGCTCCTGACACAATTCATTGCAGTATCCAATGCCAAGACGAGCAAGATGGAGGGAGATATTTCTGAACTGCAAACTACTGTGGGTGAGATGGGGAAGCATTTGAAGCAAATAGATACCCAGATCTCCCAAATTGCTAATGTGATTAGCAAACAACATATCCCTGGGCAATTCCCCAGCAATACTGTAGTGAATCCAGGGAGCATTGTAATGCCATTACAACTCGTAGTGGCAGAGGATACGAGGGACCATCTGTATCCACTGATACACTTATGCAACCTGAAGTTGCACAGCCTGCTCCTGTTCTTCCTAAAGAGGAACAAACTCAAAAGAGCAAAGGTACTTGTCCTCATTACAGTACCCCATTTCCTGGTTATATTGCTATTCCTTTCCCACAGCGATTTTCTAAAAAGCAAAGGGAGTACAGGACTGATACACCTATGCAACCTGAAGTTGCACAGCCTGCTCCAGTTCTTCCTGAAGAAGAACAAGGTCAAGAGAGCAAAGGTACTCGTCCTGAAGACATTACCAAACCTGCTGGTCCTATCACTGCCCCCTTTCCGCAAAGATTTGCTAAGAAGCAGAAGGATGAGAGGTATAAGAGATTCTTAGAGCACATGAAGAAGATTCATATTAATCTTCCTCTCATCGAAGTCGTACAAGAGATTCCTGGGTACATGAAGTTTCTAAAGGACATGGTTACCCAGAAGAAGCCCTTTGGAGCATTTGAGACGGTTAACCTATTTAAAGAATGCAGCGCCATCATCCAGAAAAAGATGCCAGTAAAAAGGGCTGATCCAGGATGCTTCTCAGTCCCTTGTACCATTGGGGGGCAAAATTTCGAGAAGGTCCTCTGTGACTCGGGGGCTAGCATCAATCTGATGCCCCTCTCCATCTTCAAGAAGTTGCGGATTGGGAATATCAAACCGACTACCATCAGGCTTCAGATGGCTGACAGGTCGATAAACTACCCTAAAGGGGTAGTCGAGAATGTGCTGGTAAAAGTTGGGGAGTTTGTTTTCCCAGCCGACTTTGTGGTCCTAGATATGGAGGAAGACAGGGGTATTCTGCTGATATTTGGGAGGTCATTTCCGAACACTGCTGACGCTCTGATCGATGTGAAGAGAGGAGAGGTGAGCTTGAGGGTGAACGATGAGAAAGTCACATTCTCCATCTGCAAGGCCATGGAGAAGCGGGACTGTGATGGGTACTTCGAGGAGTGTATGTACCCTCCTGATCGGATTCCAAACACTGATTTAACTGATCCTTAGGTTCATTACTGCTGTGTCTAGCTACAGACAATAAATAAAGCGCTTGTTGGGAGGCAACCCAACCTCTATTCCTTTCTAGTTGTTTAAATTTGTGTCATTTCTCCTTATTTTCATGTTTTACGTTCACTTGTGGTTGTTGAGTTCGTTGGTTCAGGAAAAGAGTTAGAAACATGGGGATTTACTAAAAATTGCAAAAACGGCGACGAGCTGAGAAAGAGCAATAGCATAAGTTCATGGCCCGTTCTCCACCGCAGTGAGATACATCGAGGTTTTCCACACATCTCCGTGATCTTTTTCCCCACAAACTTATTCTTTCCTTTGTATCGAATAAGTTTGGGGAAGGGGGAGGTGATCGGTCGATGTGTGTTTCTTCCTTTATTTTCTTTTCATGTGTTTATAACTGCTTTCGTTACTTGTTTTGGTTATTTGCTTCATTAGAGTAGATTAGGATATTTCAACTTGTATTCATTTCTTTTCTATTTTCTGTTCGGTCTGTAATTGGGAACCTGAATTGTGGAAGGGAATGAATTGATAGGGTGTTTATCTTTGCATTATTGATCAACTTTATGATGATGACATTTTTTTTTCTCGTGAAACTTATATTGATTGCTGTAAATGAATTGGTGAGGTGTGAATTGATGAAATTGATTTTGGCCTCTTAAATAAGCTTATAGCCCTGTGAGAATTGAGCCTAACTTTGTTTCACTGAGAGTATGTCACTGTGCATTTAATCACTAGAACTTGCTCTGGTTTCTTGCTCAAAATTGCGTAGGAGAGTGTCAAGGATTTAGAAATGATCTTAGGCCATCGTTTCATAAGCCACAATGAACCCAAACACTAACTCGATGCATATTCCTTTGTTAGCCCAGTTGAGCCTGAAAACCTTTTCTTTCTTAACCCGGATGATAGGAGGTGTGGATGGATGTGTAAGGGTATCCTACAATGTTAGGTGGTGAAGTTAGAGTCTATATATGTAAGTAGTCCAAACATGTTGATGGACGATTGTCGTTGGTATGAGTATAGTGCACGATAAGTGCATTTTTGTTTTTGTGATTGAGTCAGTATTTCCTTGTCCAAAAAGAAATTTTAGAGGACAATACAATAAAAAAAAAAAGAGTCGAATAATGCACTGGATGTGCAAAGTACTAGTGTTTATTTTTTAGAAGGTGCATAATCATCTGATATACATTAATGCACAATAGTCTTGTAATGGGTCTTGAGTTTGAATCCTACTTAATTATTATTGATGGGATGCGTCAGTTTCTGTTTCTGTCATAAGTATTGTTAGAGTCAGTGATTTCCTGTATATGGTATTTGACGAGGAAGAGTTGGAGTGAATGGAGTTATAAGGATGAATCTATTTAGTCACTTTTGGCCAAATTTTCCATACCTTTCACCAATGTGCCTACATTAGAACCTTAAATAAAGACCTTTTTGATCTTAATCCTAGCACTCCCATAGTCAGTGGAGAGTTTAGACGATGAGCAAGCTTATGGTAGAAAGAGTGTGCAGTTGGCAATTTGAGAGTATAATCTGTCCTTTCTTACACTTTTGAGCGAAATACGAGTGATACACTATCCTGTGAGAAGCGAACTTTTAGAGGCCAGAATTGAAATTGTCTTTTTGCATTTAACTGAAGAATGATGCAGTAATTGATGTGGGAATCACAACCCCATTTTGTGTCTGAAACAGCTAATGATCAATTAATGCACCCCCTTTGTGTTTATCTTGGCTTTGTTTTTGTCTTATTCATTGTTCGAGGACGAACAATAGTTTAAGTTTGGGGGGTTGATAAACACTCATTCTGTGCATCTTATTGATAGATTTATGTCCAGATTATACTTCAGATTGAGTCATTACGTGATGTTTTCATGCGTTATTCTTATTCTTTAAGGAAATATTACGTTTGGTTTTTTTTTTTTATGTTGTTTGCACAGATTTTATGCTTATCTGAGTTAAAATGGGATGTTTGAGCAAGCATCATGGGAGCTGATCAGTACTAGCTTGCACCAGGAAGGAGAAAGAGTCAGAAAATGCCGAAGAACTCGCAAAAAGGAGTGTTCGAGACATATCCGGCGTCCAAAGGACACAACCGGTGACCGCCGGTTTTGCTTAGGGGTCGCCGGTTGTGCAATCACCCTCGCCGCAAGACCGGCGACACGGTGGAAGACTCGGCGACCAGGCCGCACATCCGGCGACCTGGTGGAAGGACCGGTGATCGCCGGTTATGCCGGTAGATTGCCGGTTCTGCTTTTTCCTTCGTGACACGTCCGGCGATTGGTTTACATGCCCTACGATCGCCGGACGTGATTTTTCACTCGCCAGTTGTGCATGTTTTGACGTATTCTGGCGTATCTGAGGTCCAAAAATCATATATTTTAAAGATTTGAAAAGCCCGATCTATAATAGGACGTCCCTGAACCATAATAGGGTTCCTTTTTCCAATTTTCTGAGAGTAGAGGCTAGAGAATTCACTGCAGATTCAAAGGGAACTTGAAGAGCAATCCAGGATTCGAAGATTGAAGGCTTACGGGTTTTTGATTTCTATGTTTCTTGTTATTTTGACTCTTCATCTCTTTGTTTTTTCTAGAATTTAGCATGATTGGCTAAATCTATTTGTGGATTCTAGGGTTTTGAAGCTTTGTATTTATTCATTCAACAATCTATGTAATTCAATGTTCCTTTTCCATTGATGTTCTAATTTTATTTAGGATTTTCATTAATTGCGAGAAACTGGCCATTGATTGCGATTTGAATTGGTAGTTTTTGAACCGAGAGGCCTAGGTTATCAATTAAGATGCAAATAAATTAGATTTATTAGAACAATTGTCCGAGAGGAAATTAAACTTTTAAAGGGTTTTGAAATCTGAGGTTTAAATTTAAGAGTAAAAGTCTTTTGCATGTCCGAGAGGAATCTTCTGATCTTTTATTTCCATGTTATGGTTTAGAGTCCGAGAGGATCACCTGATAACATATTTGTGATTGCTCGCATCTTTGGGAATTAAAATGGGATTGCATTGCATGAAAAGTTGTCTGATTAATATTCAAAGTGGATTGCCCTAGAATCCTATTTTCTCACCAGCTTTCTAAAATCATGAATTGAACTTTTTATTTTATTATTGCATTAAAATCAGTCTAGTTTAAATAAAACCAAACTTTTTTATGATTTGCCTAGATAGTAGTACGGTATCTGTGTTTTAGTGCTTGATTGTATTTCGAGCCTGCAGTCCTTGAGATTCGATAATTTATTACTTGCCCTCTGCAGTGGCCTGTACACTTGCAGCTATAGCGCGTTGAGAAACGCGCTATCAATTATGTTAGGCTAAAAACTCTAACAGATTCTAGGGTTTTCTCCATCCTTTTCATTATGTGTTAATTCGATTAATTCCAAACCCTTAATTAATTGGTTCAAATTCTATGGTTTTCAACCAAAAATCTATTTTCAATTAAATGATCGAGAGATGAAAATTGGATTAGATTTATAGTTATTAATTTGAGACCGAGAGGAGATAATTAATAATAGGAAAATAGAATTTTGATATAATTGGTTTCTGTCTCAAGAAGAAGAATATATTATAGGGTTTTCAAATCTGTATCTTTATTGAGATTGGCTAGTTTGTGTTCTTGAGACCGAGAGGTAAAATTCACTTTCTAGTAATTTAGGTTTTAATTGCCCAACCAAGGAATTAACTCCAAAATATAAGATTTCCCACCTTCATTTAAAATTTTTGGTTTTGGATTGATTGGTTATGCATGTAGGATTGGATTGGTTGATTTTCCTGGAATCTGTACTTTTTATTATTAAATTTTATTCCCAAGTTATTTTCTGTTTTAAAAACAAAAACCCTATTCAAATTTGGATTTTCTCAAATAGCGAATAGATAAACTATGCCAGTACATGAGATAATCTCGTTGCACTATCCCTGTGGGTTCGACATACCTTTGGCATTATAAATTTATTTGCATCGCTATATTATAATAAAACTGTTAATTCTAACAGCGATCAGATATCACTTGGTTTTCTTATTACTTTCATGCATTTACTTGAGTTTTTAGTTAATAATCGACCATGAACTGTTTATAGGGGATATTATGCTTGTCATGGTCATATTTTGCAAGTTATAGGCCAAAATCAATGAAAACTTATACCGAAATCAGTTGATGTCCAAAGGAACTGTCACGAATTCTTCCAAAAGTTAAATTTGAGCTAATGGAGCATGAAAACAGAAAGATCTTTGAATTATCTTTCCAACGCAACTGGAATCAGGTCAATTGAAGTTCGGGAGTGAAAGTTATGGCCAAAGCCGTGAGACTGCGCAGAAGAAGCTCGAGTGTTGCACGAATCTCGAGCAAGGTTCTCCCCGTCGACCGAGACCGAGGACAAATTCTACAAAATTGAGTGTTGCACGAATCTCGAGCGACTGTTACCCCATTGATCGATAGGAACGCCGGAAAGGCATGTTTTAGCCCAATTATGAGATTTTTTCTTTCCCAAAACATTACCTTTTGAAGATTTAACTTCCTCCCCTATAAATAGGACTTCCCTAGCTCGAAAATAAACACTTTTTCATCATTATTTTCAGTATTTTTAGGTCTTTAATTTCGAGCATCATTTTTGTTTCCCTTTAATTTTTCAAGTACTCTTCATTGTTGCAAATTGGATTGAAAGACTTTAAGGTTCCTATTTCTTCAATACATCAAGTAAGTTTATTTATGTTTAATGCAATGTTTATTTTAATTATGTTAGGCTAAAACCTCTAACAAGTTCTAGGGTTTTCTCCATCCTTTTCATGATGTGTTAATTCGATTAATACCAAACCCTTAATTAATTGGTTCAAATTCTACGGTTTTCAACCCAAAATCTATTTTCAATTGAAGGATCGAGAGATGAAAATTGGATTAGATTTATAGTTATTAATTTGAGACCGAGAGGAGATTGTTAATAATAGAAAAATAGAATTTTCATATAATTGTTTTCTCACTTAAAAAGAAGAATCTATTATAGGGTTTTCAAATCTGTATCTTTATTGAGATTTGCTAGTTTGTGTTCTTGAGACCGAGAGGTAAAATTCACTTTTTAGTAATTTAGGTTTTAATTGCCCAACCAAGAAATTAACTCAAAAATATCAGATTTCCCATCTTAATTCAAAATTTTGGGATTTGGATTAATTGGTTATACATGTTGGATTGGATTGGTCGATTTCCCTGGAATCTGTACTTTTTATTATTGAATTTTATTCCCAAGATATTTTCTGTTTTAAAAACAAAAACCCTATTCAAATTTGGATTTTCTCAAACAGCAAATAGATAAACTATGCCAGTACATGAAATAATCTCGTTGCACTATCCCTGTGGGTTCGACATACTTTTGGGTTTATAAATTTATTTGCATCGCTATATTATAATAAAACTGTTAATTCTAACAGCGATCAGATATCACGTTGTTTTCTTATTAGTTTCTTGCATTTACTTGAGTTTTTAGTTAATAATCGAGCATGAACTGTTTATAGGGGATATTATGCTTGTCATGGTCATATTTTGCAGGTTATAGGCAAAAATCAATGAAAACTCATACCGAAAGCAGTTGATGTCCAAAGGAACAGTCACAAATTCTTCCAAAAGTGGAATTTGAGCTAATGGAGCATTGAAATAGAAAGATCTTTGAAATTTCTTTCCAACGCAACAGGAATCGGGTCAATTGGAGTTCGGGAGTCAAAGTTATGGCCAAAGCCGTGAGATTGCGCAGAATGAGCTCGAGTGTTGCACTAATCTCGAGCGAGATTCTCCCCGTCAACCGAGACAGAGGACAAATTATGGAAAAGCGAGTGTTGCACGAATCTCGAGCGACAGTCACCCCATCGATCGACAGGCGCGCCGGAAAGGCATGTTTTTGTGCAATTTGGAGATTTTTTTTCCTTCCCAAAACATTACCTTTTGAAGATTTAACTTCCTCCC